>JAHWFP010269794.1:34102-55781 GCA_023313725.1 Lithobius niger | reverse complement strand
CCATTTCGTCTGCTACCGGGAACGAGATAATTTCCGTTTACGCAGGGGTGCGGAATCAGGTTTTCTTGTTGCCCCTCCACCTCGAAGCATCGCGATGGCGGTACGACAGTTGTGCATAGCGTTTTAACGTGTTTTAATAATTTTTTTTTTAATAAATAAGCGTTTGCGCACGTTTTCGTTATGGTTTTCGCACGTTTTACGACAAAAGGAATCGATGGGTAGGTGAATTAAGTCGATAGCGTGAAAAGTAAGGTTTCCAAACAATTACCCTAGCTAGGTGCTTCGAAAAATGTGTTAAGAGTTCTTGGAGAGTTTGTAAGTGTGCCGTGGGACAGATGACAAATTACCGGTAATACAAAGGAGCTTTTCTGCGAGTTAAAAACGTTCTTACGACATCAGATCCACCTGACGAAAACGTGAACACCGATCGCAGATGGGCTGCTAGCGTGAAAGAACAAGTTGGTAAGCGATATGTTTTTATCCTATTTTAAATTAATACTAGGCTACCAAGAATATGTGTGAGGCAGATATGCTGTTTCAGCTCAGTATTAGTTATTTTTAAAGATCTGTGAATTTATTTCCGTTTATGTTTCTTCTAATGAAGCCACCAAGCTCAAGCTTGGAATATTCTTTGAACTAGCAAACTGTGCTGAAGGCATCTGACTTCTAAACACTTCACAGAGATACTGAAAGCATACTACATTTGCCTAACATTCGAATAAGCACTCTGATACAAGCCAGAGAGGTATAACCATCGTATTGGAGCCTGATTAATTTGTTTAATTTAGGTGAACCACGGTAATAAGTTAGCATCAAAGATTTATGTTTAGTAAAACGTCCAAGTAAAACGTCCGTTTAGTTTTGTCCAAACGTCCTGCTAGAAAATTCTACTGGAAAGACTTAGCCTGGACGTTCTATCATTAATCATAGGTTCCTGGGTGGGAGAACGGGTTTGGGAAACCCAAAAAGGAGTTCCCTCCTTCATCCCCATCATGTTGCTACACCTACCTTCCAAAAGAACTTCCACATCCTCATCATTTGACAAGTAACGGGGGTCAAACAAAGGGGCAACACGAGGATCGAACGAATTGATAGTGATGAAACCTTCACTCTTTGGCCTCTGTAGAATCGGGTAGATCGTTATGACATCTCGTTTGTCAGGGGGTCCCATCGTTGATCTGTGTAACTGAAATCAAAAGGAAACGAACCATGTTTTAAATTCACGCAGTACGATTTTTATTTTTATTTTTTCAGTTAATGTGTTCTCCATGCAATCAATCATGCCTTGCCTGCTATAAGATCAGAACTACGTGTGGAGGCGGTGTTTGATACCTTAAATTCGTCTCAGTTCTGGAGAAAACCTATTAATTTCCAGACTTAAATGGTAGAAAATTATAACCAGGGTTGCACAACGAACAAGGAGTAACGGATGCAAACTGATTTGATGGCTGATTTGACTCGCTTGACGTTTTAGCCAGGATAGAGCAGTGACACGACGTAGTATTATTGTATATAACTGTATGCTGGAGCCTTAATGGGTTAGCTGCAAGGGGCACTGCAGAGAGAAACAGAAGGGCGTCATACTGAAGCCGATGCTGTGAAGAATTTCTTAGACCTAAAACGTGCTATTTTTGTTGTTGGAGAAAACAACATTATTTTAAGCCTAAGAAATCCGCTCTTCCGTTGTTTTTCCCTCCATTTTTATGTAGTGCACCTTGTAGTTATGCCCACCAAATCCCATACTGGTGCCAATCTGGTGCCAATATGGCGGCAAATGTCACTGGTCTATACTAAAAACACTCTCTAGGCTAAACTGAATCCTTAGCGACTGAGTTATCACGAAAGAGAATGCAGGATTTTTTGGGGAATTTCTTATGAGATGCCAGCGTTTTACATAGTTAAAAAATTAGTCAGTTTGGGTAATGTAAGCCAACATATGCTAGAACACAGTCATAAAACTATTAATTCCTCGTTCTCTACGCTTCTCCCAACACTGAGATTATTTATATTTCATGCATATCCATTTTAATTATACAATGGTCGCATCTGTCATGGGAGATCACATAGTTCTTCCCAGCTACTATACTTTGTCTAGAATTTCTTCCAAAACTAACATACACAAGTATCTCCCTTGCCAGACATGGAGGGTGGAGCACAGTAGAATCACAAGTGAGCCCGTGTCTGTCCGGTACTGTTCAGTTTGTACATAACATTCTGATTTGTTTGACAATAGATTATTATATACTTAGTTATTGGCCCCGCACTTTTTAAATCATTAAGGTATCAACGAAACATTAAGAAATATAGTTGTAGATGTAATGGTACTTCTGTACATGACTGTCGTTTCGAATTTTTATTGTTCACTACAAAGGTATAGGCACATTTTCGTCACTAATGTGTATCCAAAAATGAAGCTATATTGACAGTCCTACAATTGAGTGCGGACATTTGCATGCGTACATAATATTTTTCGTAGATTTTACGCCCCCTTGCCTCGTTCTTGAAAAGCACTTTCCCTCACCTCCCCACTCGTTAGTTACGCCAGTGCCAGTCAATACCATGTATTTTCAAATAATATTACAGCTAGCTTACTACTAGCTAAATTAGTATCGCTGGCTCATTGGCAGAGGCGGATTTGCATTAATATTAATTTATTTATATTTGTATTTATCTTGGCAGAGGCCTAATATTAGTGCGGGTATATTACGGCTAGCCTACTACTAGGCTATGCTAAGTTGACTATCGAAATACAACGCAATGAGGAATGTTTTGTAAATTAATTTTTTGACGTGGATGTATGATTTTAGAGGGTGGGGGGGGTCTTTTTTCAATTTGCAGTGTGGGGGTATAAAAAACATTCCTGGCTACGGCCCTGGTTCTTACAGGAAGACTTAATTAAAGGTTCTCAAATTCCACGGATGGCTAGTATCTAGACAACCGAAGCCAATTTAAGCTGACTACGTCATATTTTTGTTTCTGTTATAGCAACAACAACAAAATATGGCTAACAAATTGACGAGCTTCCTAAGCTAAACTCCAATTTTTACGTAGCAAGTGCCAAAAGAACTTGCAAATACTCCTCACTTTACAAGTATTCAAACAAGATTTACACGAACAATAACATATCATCTTTTCCTTAAATTTCTTTTTACGCACCTCATCATCGACGCATTTGAAGGGTGGTGCTGACGTCATTAAAAGTTCCATGTCGGGAAAGTCTTCATTTTCATTGGCGTATTGTGTCTTGACAAAAGCTATTCCTTCGACTGAGTTGGGAACTGTGAATGGACCTTTCCGATTCAACTCCCAGTTTACCAAGTTCTCGATCGTGAAGTCTCGTTCTTTATTTAAAGCTACAGGCTTTTCAAGAGTGAACATGAGGCCCAGAATTGCAACGTGATCTATTAAATGGCGTCCTACACCTTTTCGATCTGCTATTACTGGGATCTATAAACAAAGATGCCAACGGATAATTCTTACATGAGCTACGTAACAAATGGAATACCACACATTATAAGAAAATTAACAGTATTTTCACACAATTTCCCAAAAAATAATCGATACTATCCTTGCGTTACCTACGATAATGTCAGCAATGGTTGCCCGTTTACATCATGACACTTCTTTCTCTGTCTTTGTAAATTGTGTTTAAATAAACACTGTATATTTAAACAGACAAACGAACAACGGAATACCATTGCATACATCATTTTATACAATATCTGTCGTCCTATCTGTTTGCTTTCCTCTGTCTCAATAGTTTTTGAAAAAATTGTTTCTAAAGTATCTAAACGACAAAAAAATTCATTCATAACTGCTAAGATGGTTTTGTCAAAGGCAAATGCAGCTTAACTAGCCTCCTTCCTGTTCAATGGACTGTTCAGTCGATCGCCATCTTTATGAACTTATTTACCCCAATTTCAAAAAAGCTTTCGACACTATCAACCATCCCATCCTCCTTAACAAACTGCGGAAAATTGACTTATCTCATTTTTTGCTTAATTGGCTCGAAAGTTATCTTTGCAATCGATGCTTTTTAAAGTGGGTATCCAGGGTACACCTTCAGGCTGGTCCAATGCCCCATTTGCAGTACCCCAAGGCTTTTTCCTGGGCCCAACTCTTTTTAACATCTTCATTAATGATCTTCAACTAAATCTTCGTCACTGTATCTATCTCCTTTGTTGCTGATGATATTAAAATTTATCGCACTACTCAGCCTGGCGCAAATTATTTTCAACTGCAGTCTGACCTCGATTCTTTGCTCAATGAGCCCAGAGAATCATATGTTTTTTCAATATTTCAAAACGGTTGTTCTTCTGACTGGGCTCAACAACCACTGACCTTACATGACCTTAAATGGCCTTGCGATTTCCGCAAAAGAAACTGTGAAAGATCGTGGTGCTCTGGTCGACAAGCAGCTTAAATTCCACTTACTGCAAAAAAGCTATTGCAAAAAAAGTCTATTGCTGCAAAAAAGCTATCACCATTGCCAACTAAGTTTTTAAAGCATTACTTACCTAAATAATTGGCTTTTTGCGTCTTTGATTCGTCCTCACCTGGACAAGGCCTGGAGACCACATTGCAAAAAAAAATATATCGGCATTCTCAAATCAAAATCCGAGAAAAATCACAAAATGGTGCCCTGGACTACATTCCCCTCCTTACGAAAAATATCTGAGCATCCTGAAACTTCCAAGCTTTTCGTCTTGACATCCTTGAAACTTCGTTTTGATAGTGGCAATGATATTGTACAGATATACTAACAAGATATACTACAAGATATATACTACATATACTACAAGATATACTACAAGATATACTACAAGATGTACTACAAGATATATACTACATATACTACAAGATATACTATAAGATATACTACAAGATATACTACAAGATATACTACAAGATATAACATCGCATTCTTTCAGACTATTTCTTTGAGGTGCAATAGAACTGCCATACACACAGTCATTGCCTTAAACTATTCTCTGAGATGGTCCGCACTGAAGTCAGAAAACACTGTTTCCCCAATAGGGTTATTCCTTCATGGAACCCTAATGGCATTATCTCTTACACCACTACCACTACTACTCAATGTGTTAGTTTTATTTTTCTGCCCGTTCATTTCTTGTCATTTTACCCTTCTTGGAAACTTATGAGCTTTATTCTTGCCTTTTAAAAGTACTACGTACCAAATATTTTTAATAAACTACCAAGAAATATGATGAATTACCAGAATATTAATGAATTAAAACGGAAATTAAAAGTTAAACTTACAAGAAAATAAACCCATTGCGAAGTGTTGAATTCTGAAATTTGAAGTCTATAATATAAAAAAAATTCTTAAAATTCTAACCTTTTAATAACTATGATAAATTACACCTAAATTTTAATTTCAACAAGATGTATATTTGTTCTCACACAAGCTATTTTAATTAATAGCTTCGAGCATTACAGTGTCTATTGTACATATATGTATTGTAATGGGATAATAAAATATTATTATTATTATTATTTACTTCTGTATTATATTATATTATATTATATTATATTATATTATATTATATTATATTATATTATATTATATTATATTATATTATATTATTACTAATTTTCACGTATGAAATTTAGTGGTTATGCAGTACGAAACGTAAAATTAAAAATACTAAAATGCACCTTTCCTACCACAAAAAATGTTAATAAAACGAGATACCTAGGAATTGAAATAGACAAGATTTGGAAATTTTACGATATAGAGTATTTAATCACATTGCTATGACAAACTATAGCAATGTTATGTAAGGTTAAACAATTAATCAATAATAAAATTAGCAAATTCTATTTCAAGCATGGCTGCTATCATAACTTAGATACGCTAGTAACATCTATGGGTCTACTTCCAACAGATTGGCTTTTAAAACTACAGAAGCACTAAAGCAGTAAAAGTCCTGTTTAGTAAATCAAAAAACAAAATTAAAACCAGCCGAGATAAAAGACATTGATATTTTAAACTTTAGGCAATTCTTTGAATATGGAATTATAACACAAAATTATTATAATATAAAATTTAAAGTACCTGTAAACAGGAATACGCTTAAGGAAAAATAATAATTGGCTTAGAGTCCCATTATGGCAAAACTCCTACGGTTAAAAAAAAAACTTCTATTTTTAATATCAAATATGTTTAATAGAGTACCAAAACAACCAGCGACAATCAACCTAAAAAAATACGCACAAAAAATCAAAAATGGTTGTCAGAAAAATAAACAGTCAAATACAGTTTTTTAAGTAATTTTAAAATAAGAAATTATTTGTTAAGATTAGCAATTGTAAAAATTCTGTACTAAACAAACTTAGCCTACAAACTATTTATTTTGTCCTATTTTGTCCTATTTTGTCCTAGTTTATTTATTAATACTATAGATTGTATAATTTTACAATGTTCTGTTGCATCAGTGCCTGGCATATACAAACTCGTTGAGCTTCGTGTAGTAGTCTAAAATTTCCTGCTTGTAGATGCTGTTCACAAATCCCAACCAAGTGAATTCCACAAAGCATTACGACACAAGGTGAATGAAAATTTTCTGATTCACCAAAATAATCCAGTTTTCTTGGCGGCCATTCCAATGCTTTAGACCCATCGCAGCAGCTTAATAAAAACAATAGCTAAAACATATTCAGCTGACAACCAAAATTGATAATTTTCAAGCAGGTGCAATATATTGGCGATAAATTTATGCTAATACTTTTCTTTTTGGTGTTCAATTTATTACATTGTAGCCTACACTTACAGTTAATGACTGGAACGTGTCAAAATGCGTTTCCACCCAGAAGAATTTCTGTACGAGCGCCATTTTTATTAAAATAAATACCGTTGCTTCCTTGAAAATTACAATTTGAGAGATTTCCAGGACTTCTCAGCTAGCTTTGACAATCCGTCAGAATTCCGTACTTTTCAAAGCCTGAAAAAGTGCGTAACTAAATTCCACACTTTTTCCGCTTTTCCAGCTAATGTACGAACCCTGTACAGTGCTACTGTTTCAAAGGAAAAAACAAATAATTCTTACTCCAAATTTTTCAAGGACATCTCTTGGCCCAACTCCTGAGTGCATGAGGATAGGTGGTGAATTGATGGCTCCTGCAGAGAGCAACACTTCTTTGGAAGCTGAAGCCTCTTTCAAAATACCATCTTTTTCATACTTAACACCCACAGCACGCTGGTCCTGATCGAATATTACCTGTTGAATAAAAACTGATTAAATGCTTCATGAGTTTGAAAATGCAGTGGTAAGACTTTTCAGTTTTCTACCAACAACGGACATTTATTTCAAATTTCTGTGGCTTCTGAATCTGTAGATGAACGTTGCTTCGCAAAACTTGTTTCAAACATCGTTCCAAGCGAAACACCACTCACTTCCTCCTTGAAAAGCCCGTCACTCCTCCTGTGTGACTTATTATTTGGAGCATCGACTATGAATCGAACCCATATTGACAGCATGGCATGCAAGCACCTGGAGTGTTTCATGTAGATACGTTTTTACAAAGTATCGATTAGCTTCACAAAATAGCTTAAAGGCTCATGCTTTTACAGTCACTTTTCTTATAACACAGTCTTGCCAACATTTGGCCATATTGACATAAATATTGTGAACACTTAAATTGTGTCCTGTTTTCTTTCATAGTTTGATCCTGTATTGCTAAATACAGTCAAATCTATGTAAATGTTGAAAAAGTTATTTTTTCTGGAGAAAAGCATATCTGAAAATCCCTATTTTTACATATGCTTATCCATTTTCAAGACAGAGTCCATGATTAGTTTATAATCCAGCATTATTTTACATATATGATTTTATCACAGCTTTATTTTTATACATTTATTCTCGGTAAACACATAAACAAAATTATGGCTACGTAAACCATTTTACGCAAATCATTACCAAAATACCTGAACACACAATTTATGAAGAGTAACTCGAGTACTTACTGATGCAGAACCTCTGTCACCAGCCTCACCTCTTTACTTTAACAACGAATTACCATGTAAAGAAGTCGTTCACAAAGTCCTAAGTTAAAAGCCACATTTTTTCTTGGTTAGATTACGCAGAATTTTTATGCTTAGACCATGCTGGAGATGTTTTTTTTTTTTAATTATTAGTTGGTTAATACCTTTAGAACCAGTGCATCTGTAACAATGTGGAGATTAGATCGATTCAAAATATGTTCGAGATAAGCACAGTACGCGCTGCACCTTTCACCATTCTTCAAAGTGAAGTCTCCGTTCGAGAAGCCTATAAATAAAACAACTCATAAAACTCGTTTCTCAATGTGAGGCGAAATTTGTGATACTTGTTGTCGATAAATAGGATGTTTATGGTACAGTGGTGAGTTGTCATAAAACAATTCAGTCCTACCTGTTTGCCTGGCTGCATTAAAGTCGATGGTTGCGTAACCAAGTTCTTCGCCGCCTTTCAGAAAAACATTCGCAACAGGAGTTTGAAAAGGCGGACGGGAGATAAGCATTGGTCCGTCCGTTCCTCGATACTCAGCTATGAAGAAAACACCCCATGGGGAGGAAATGGATTAGGATAATGTTTTTACCTTTAAAGAATGCAAAGATATCTTAAAGTTTACAGTTACAACAATTTTTAAATTTCTCTTGCGAAATATATCCTGAGTTTGCATAATCATTCTCAAAGTATGGGCTTAATGTTCGTTTGGTTTGCTTCAGTCGTAACATTGCCATGAACCATCATTATTATGATACACTAGCATCGTACCCGGCTTCGCCCGGGGATTTGTTTGACCCGTGGTTGTTTCCCAGTATTTGCTCGGTACTGCCTGATCGTTCACTGCAACAGTCGATGCGTACCGTGTGAAAAAGAAGTGTGCATGACGTCATGTAAATACTTGCCCTTGAGATTACCACGGTGTTTGGTTAGAAGGATAATTGTTAGAGCAAATTGTTAGTCGAGGCAACAATATGCCAATTTCAACTTCTTTTCAGGACAACAACGTCCCAGTTTAAACTTCAAACCAAAGAATTGACACACTCGCACGTTTGAATTGTTCCCCTTCCGGGGGTCGTCGTTGCGGTTGCTTCATTTCTGCTATGAGACTTAAGTTGGTTTATAAGATAAACAGGGCAAAAAGCCATAGAAAAGTCAAACGACTAGCTGCCTGCAGTATGCTCCCTAGAACTCTTTTTAACAATACCTTCTATCTTAAACAATACCTTCAAAAACTGATAACAATTATCTACAATCTTGACTACAATTTTACAGCACGTCGTTTATCACTGCTGCCTTGCAAACTATGGTCGCGGGGAATGTGATATCTTTAGCTGGTCTTTGTTGATTTAGCAATGTTTCAGCTAAAAGCTTACGGTATTAAACCAAATGATGATGTTTCAAATTTTGGTACCAACAAGTACCGAAATTGGCAGCGTGATACGACAGAAACTCATTACGTAGATGCAGACGTTCATAGCCGAGTTGAATTGTTTCAAAGTTATCGACACAATGGTCAATGCTTGGGCGACCGTTGTTGCTGCTTATTCTAGGTATATTCAAAAGTCTTCAAAAAACAAAACAAAAAGGAGATAAGTAGTCAGAGGAGAGGACACGAAAGCAATTCGAGAACCACAAAAAAAGGAACCACGTCATTTCAGAATATTACAACTAAATTCACTTGCTAAATTCACCCGTCTTTAGGATGCTATAGTGTCCGCGGCCTATCTTGAGCTCGCTGCAGAAGGAACACAGATAATCGATTTTAAGTTTTTAGTAGCAGAGTGCCTTGCTGATATCCAAGATGGTTACAAAAACGATGGCGGCCGTCAATTAAAGCCGCCTCCTCCAGGAAGACGTAGCCGCTCATAAAATACTTGCAGAACTCAAGATACGCCGCACACATAATAGTAATGTAATAATAAGGGAGTTGGAAATGGTGACTGTAATGCTCATCACTATATTTTTTCCAGTCTAAATGATCATGATGGGAAAAATTCACTATTCTCCAAGAGATAACTTTTTCGTTTTGAATAAGTTACAGTTGCCATACAATCAAGTCACTCAAGAGAAATTATTCAAATTTGACGTACAAAGTACAGATTTATCATCCAGTTTCTGTACCAAAATAATTTGACATTCATTCATGTAGAAGGTTAATCCTCTTTTATCGCTTTTAAATGAAGTATCCTACTTTTAAGAAACCCTTTTTCGTTTAAAGTATTGTTATAACACAAAACAAATACACGAGAAGAACTTTAGCACAATTTAGCAATGAAGTCAGCCTTTTTGCTTTATGCTAAATTCAAATTTAAGTAATTTTGTATTGGGTAACATAAATTTGGACGAAGTGACAGACGCCATTAAATCGGGAGAAATGGAGATCGAAGAGCTGGCTACAAGATACCATACCGAAAACTCAGTCCTTGAGTCCGGGAAGGGGGGGGGAGGGGGTGAACAAGGTTTACTTTTCACGGACTTACTACTGTCTTTAAAAAGTGTGTGAGTTTTGGCTTAACAACCTTATGGTAACTCCCACTTGTATATACCAGGAAAGAAGCTTTCTTCTTGACTGTGTTGTAAAATTATATCGGTAAAACCAGTCACGCTTACATGCTGTGTCAAAGCTGAATTATTAAGACGTATGCACGTAACCAAGAAGTTAGAATCAGTAAATTAACAAATTGTGTGTGTAGAACACATAACCCATCTATCTTTGGTAATTCCACCGAAAAGTGAGTAGGATTACATGTACAGTGTACACAAAGCTGATGATAGTAGGAGTCTAAGACGCAACATCGTATTCGTAACAATGAAATGTTAACCAACAAACCACAATGTCAACTCAACTGACCGACTGTCAGCTACAAAACACCGACTGATTTGGCATTACGGACCCGAGTTAGTAACCAAGAGTAACCACCTATTTCACTCTTGTGTAATGGATATCGGGGACTGAAACAATTAGAGGTGTATGTGACTACGCTTCGGAGAGGCCCCAAAAAGTTTCCAAACTTGCACCGTTGTGGCAATCGGTTTCGTTAAATTTTTCAAGTATTAATTAAAAGGCGCCTTTTCAACTTTTCAATTCAAAGATGCAGCACCGTATAATCTTCGAGCAATATAAAGAAAATAGCGGTAAATAAAAAATGGAACAACACTCTCAGCAGCGCCGCGATTTTCATAACTTAACACGAGATCACGTGACCCACATCAGCTTATTGGATTGCGTACAATCTGGAACGTGGATGCTGTGTTTAGAATATGAGAGCGGTTTTGAGAGCGGTTCCAGTTTAGAATTCTCTCTCTCTAATGACATTGTTTCGGCGCCGTCGTTACATATCTTTCGCAACAAACTTAATAAGTATGATTTAAGGGCACACTTATTGAGCCCTGAAAACTACCCTTGAAGCCGGCCACCCCCATTCTCCTTTATTCTAGAGTTCTTCCTTTTTGATCCCCATTTCTTCCCTCAAGAAGTCTTGAAATTCTTTTTTTTTTTAATTCTAGCGAGGCCGCGCATCACGCGAAAACCACACAAGGACTATCCGAACCACACTTTGCATGCAGTAGGACGGGAGTCCGGACAAGGTTTATCAAAAACAAATCCTGAATTGGTCATGGGGTTGAGGAACCATCACGGTGACAAAATGGGTCAATGGCCAAGAGCCAAAATCCAAACAACGAGACAGCCAAGCCGTTTCTATTGTTAAAGGCATCTTATTGTTCAAACATTGGCTGTTGATGATAAAGGCGGCATAAAGCTTCGATCCATGGCTCTGAATAAAATCATCATCCCGGCATCACTAGCAGACATGTGTATGTTAACTGATGCAAACCTATTTACGTTGCCTTTTGGACTTATATGTCAGACTGCCTAACCGGGGAATCACCCCACGACCTTTGGAACCAAAGGCCAGGCTCAGCGGTAGGATGTCGGCCTTTGGTTCCAAAGGTCGCGGATTCGATTCCCCGCTCAGGCAGTCTGATATATAAGTCCAAAAGGCAACGTAAATAGGTTTGCATCTGTATTTATTTAACTTGTTGGCTTTCCGTCTTTACTAATTATTACACGTTTAAGTGTTCCATTCGTTTCACTTGGAGGATGGCACGGCAAATAAACATCCCTCCAGTGGCGATTGGAAAGTGTTCGTCTGTATGTATATATGCATATTTTAACTGCAAGCAACTAAAAGCATATTTTGTAAGGCTGGGCTGATCCCGATTACTGATTCAGAATGCCTCACGTAATTCCTTACCGACATTTGTAATGTCGGTAGAAATCGGGAACGGTAGATAAAATCCAGATAGATTGGATATTTTCACTCTTAGTCGACCGATTTTGATGTTTGAATACACCATTTTGAAGATTTTTTCACCAGCTTTCCAATGGTCCAAACCCCAAGCAGCTGTCTCTTATTGTTTAGAAATTACAAGGTATTTTTTTTTAATTTTACCGGGTGGTTTCGCCCAGCTACCCTGGCGGCCTTTCCTTGGTTGAACGTTACCACTACTTTTAAAGCCAAACAGCAAAGAAAGCGGAACCCGCTCCATTACGTGACCAATGTGACCAATGAAGTGACGACGTGCGACCCTAGTTTATTTTGACGTGCATTTCTCGAATTTGCTTAAGCTTGTTTAAAAATAAATGGCGTGCTGTTAGTAGTCCACCCCAACCCTTACATGTCTACTTTACTCTTTTAAATGGAGCATTAAATGGCGCAAAGAAAGTCATTTTATTATTATTATTATTATGCAGGCTGAGCTTTAACGCGAGGTTCAGCCAAGTTATGACTGCAAATATTGTATTAGGTTTGACCTCGGTCTCCCATCATAAAGCCGAAATTTCGATGCTTAATTATTTCTCCGCCGTTTTTTAACATTTTCCACTGAAATTTGGTATATGAGCTTTGCGGGACTTGGCCAACACATGTACCATATTTTTTTAATTTCCGATTTGTCACATTGGAGATCAGCTGGAATCGTGAGTTTCATTTTAGTCTTCTGTACGCCGTAACCGGCGAGAAGACTTATTGCAACGACTTTGTCCGTCCGTCCGTCCGTCGCTTTTTTCAACTTCGCAATAGTACCAGATATTGACGACCATTGTTTACAACGTCCATTGTTTACAACGTCCATTGTTTACAACGTCCATTGTTTAATAGACTGCTTCGACGTAACTAGGGCCTTGGGGCGTCGGGCAGATGACCAGGAGTGGTTAACGCTCGTTAAACCCTTTAACCCTTTTTTTCGACGTAACTAAATTAAATAATAACAGCAGTTGTAGTGCATGATAGAGGTGTGCGCCTCAACACAGAAGACCGGTGCGACTAGGCCGGTGCGTGTATGGTCTATGATTCGGCTAGTGACTCCACTCTCCAGATGTTGGACACAGTGCATCACAGTGGCCTGCGTGTGGCGACTGGGGCTTTTCGAACTTCTCCAGTGGTCAGCCTCTATGCTGAGGCCTCGGAGCCACCTTTGGCCATTCGTCGGCGACAGCTTGCCATTCAGTATGCTGTGCGTTTGCGTGCTGTGCAATCCAGTCCTGCTTGGTCCATGGTTTTTGGGCCAGTCTTGCGAGTCGGTAGACGCAGGGTGGGTAAGGGTGATTTCCGCGATAGGCTCCAGCAGTCCTGTCAGGAGATAGCCTTTGAAATGCCCTGCGTCTTGAGTCTTGGGAGAATGCCAGTTGCCCCTTGGCTTGTCCCAGGTGGCAGTTTCATTTTTGCTCTGGCGTCCCTCCCGAAGGGTTCCACTCTACCAGCAAGGTACTTACAGGAGTTCCGGCGGCTGAGTTCTCAGTACGCCGGTTATCAGCGCCTGTTTACTGATGGGTCGAAGTCCGACGTTGGCGTGGCGTGTGCTTGTGTGTGTAAGGGTGTAACGGTTGCCCATCGCCTTCCATCAGGCTATTCTGTGTTCTCTGCAGAGCTTTTGGCTCTTGGTTTGGCGGTGGAATGGATCCTTGACCTTCAGGGCACGCATTTCATTGTCTTTAGTGATTCCATGAGTGCCCTGGAGTCCTTGGCGAATTACAATTCTCGGAACCCCTTGACACAACGTGTCCAAGCTTTGCTTTCCCGCTTGCCTGGCCAGCGGAAAACCGTGCTTTTCTGCTGGATCCCGGGCCATGTTGGGATAGCAGGGAATGAACAAGCTGATTCTGCTGCGAAAGGGGCCCTTTCTGGCCCTCTCGGTAGGGATCTCAGCCTTGTTCCCTCAGATGCCTTTCCAACTCTGCGTCTGAAGTTACACGCTTTTTGGCAAACCTCGTGGGACAGACAGGACGGTAATAAGTTACGGGCCATTAAAGGCACTGTCGAGGAGTGGCACTCGGCGTGTCGCCGCAGTCGCCGTGAGGAGGTTGTGTTGGCCTGTTTGCGAATTGGTCACACCCGACTTACTCACTGTTTCCTTTTGCGGGGGGTTGACCCTCCTGAATGTTCTTGGTGTCGACGGCCACTTACGGTCCGGCACTTACTTGTTGATTGTCGCCATCTTGATGGTGTTCGTCGTCGGTTCCATCTTCCGCATGACATTGCGCGTCAGTTGGGCGATAAGTCTGTCCTCCTGTCCGGTGTTTTTCAATTTTTGCAGGAGGTACAGATGTATGACAAGATTTAGATTAGGGGTTTGAATAACATCTCTGTAATGTGTGGTGCAGTGGCAACCCGGACCACTGCACTGTGACTGAGGTTGGCGCTAATGACCAAGTTGTCGACGCGCCATTAAGCATCATTAACCCCCCCCCCCCCCGACTAGGCAGTCGCTGTAGCCGCTTGTTTGTCTTACACGGTGGTGAACTTTATGGGACACGTTTAATCAATGGTCTCTACAGACTAAACCATTTGTCGTAGAAAGTTTGTTCTTAGCTCATTTGGAAGATCTACTTCCGGAGATGTGCCCTTTGCAGAAATAGAAATTTCGATTGGTCGTCCCGTTTCGAAGCTACGGGGCCCTGAACGATCCGTTTTATTGTTTTACATTGTTTTTATGCAGCAATGCCAATCAGCAAACGCCAGACGCACGGCGTAGACTGAAGTTTTTTTTTTTACAGAGCGTAACGGCCTAAAACACCATGAGCTCTCTCTAAAACTACTTAAAACTACTTAAGACTAAAGACCTAAAGTTACAATCCGTCTATAAATTGCACACTGCAACCGGCCAGCCGGGGAACAAGAGAGCACGGGAGACCCTGGGTCCCTATATAGGTAAATCGCTGCGTCGCCCTGAAGATTAAACAAATGCTAACAATGCTACTGAGCTAACAATTCACCCGCACTTTCAGGAAACGTGAAACGTGTTTTTTTAGTCTTCTGTACAGCCGTACCAGCTGAGAAGACTATTGCAACGACTTTGTCCGTCCGTCCGTCCGTCTGTCCATCCGTCGCTTTTTTCAACTTCGCAACGGTACCGGATATTGACGACCATTGTTTACAACGTTAGATTCAGTGTGAGAAGTTAGTTACATAACATGGCAAATTAAAACATCGTTACTTCCTTATAGCTAGAATTCTTCGACGTAACTAAATTAAATAATAACATTTGATCGTCGATTTAAAATCCTCGGTAACACGCAATAAAAACAAATGGATTTTAGCTTCGTTTAAAAGTCTCGTCGCATTGTTTCATGAATGAATAGGCCTACCGTCGAACCAAATTCTTCATTAGACCTATATCTGCTCCTTACGAAATTAAAACTGCATTTTTAAAATTAGGCATAAAAATGAAAATTAGGCCTAAAATAATGTTACCATGGCAACGTCAAGTTGCTACGAGTCACTGTTGGCTTCATCAACAGCGTCTCTCTCGTGACTTCCCTACTACCACTGATCTATATAGGCTACGTCGTTGCGCGTTATGTTGTAACACTGTAACTGTGTGCCTGTTGGCGCACCGTGCTGCGAAATGAATAGGCGGCATTACTATACAATCCATATCTCCGTTAGCTGCTACTTACGAAATTAAAACTGCTGGTTAAAATTAGGCCTAAAAGCTGACAATTATGCCTAAAATGTAAAAAAGGCCTAAAAGCTAACACATTTTTAACCGACAATTGTGATTGCTACTGCTTTTACATTAGTATAATATATAGCTGTTGTAGTGCATGATAGAGGTGTGCGCCTCAACATTGGAAGTGGATGAACTGACAGAAGACCGGTGCGACTAGGCAGTCGCTGTAGCCGCTTGTTTTATAATGGTTTCACGTTACTCTCCCGTGTTAAAGCTAAGATGTCCGTTGCCCATTTCAAGTGGCTTACCGTTCTATATTACAAATAAAGTACAAAGCCGGTGAAAGAGAGCTATGGACAAACCAACTTTCAAAAGAAAGACTTGCACTGAATGAGCGAGAGAAGCGAGCGAAATTCAGTGCGCTGGCAACGAGTACAGAAAAATAACTTGATATGTCAAAGTATCACGAATTAGAAAACAAAAACAAACTCGTTTGATTACTGTTAAATAAGGTTTAGCTGATCCGAAGTCAAACCAGCAAAGGACCAGAAATGAACTTTCCTGTAAGGTTTCGTATACTGCAGTGTTCCTGTGCTGTTTATTCCACGTGAAACCTTACTGCTGTATTCAACCATTAAACACGTAAATGCAATTAAAATCATATCCCAAGTTTCAAAATTATTGTAAGATTAATATACACTCGCCTACTTTCGGGGCTAAATTTGTCAGCGTTATTGATGTCAAGTCGTCTCCTTTCTGTTCATCATACATACACCACTATTCAAGATTTCATATTCAAGACTTCAGGACTAGCACTTTATTTTTATTTTCAACGGCATATCCAGGTTTTCAAAGAGTCGCACGACCCCTGAATTACTTAATCTGTAGATCTGTACTAAGCACACTAAGACTATGGTTTTTACGATTTTTTGCGATATCGTTTAGCCAAGTAGAATGAACCAATCTGACCTATCGTGGTCTAAGGTAAAAACTGTTAAAAACATAGGAATACAGCAGTAAGGTTTCACGTGGAATAAACAACACAGGAATACTGCGGTGTACGAAACCTTACAGGAAAGTTTATTTGTTGTCCTTTGCTGTTTTGACTTCGGTTCAGTTAAACCTTATTTTAACATCAAACGAGTTCGTTTTTGTTTTCTAATTGGATAAAGGTCTATCTTTAGACTCAAGTTTTTAGTTGTGACACACGGCTATAAACGGACCTTAATTAGTTTCGAGGTCATCATAAGAATGGAGCTCGGGCTGATATGGTCATCGGCTTCAGAAAATGTTTGTTGAAAGCGTTGACACGTCGTCGGATTGTCTTACTTTTAGACACTGGATTTAAAAAACCGTTTCATGCGTTAAGACAAAAAGACCTGCGCGCACTCTTGAGAAACCCATAATTAATTTTTAGTGGCCTAACCAAACACCACATGTCTGAGTCTCAATTTACTTACCATCTTCTCGGTTAATTAACGAATTGTTGTAGGTTTCCATCTTCTTAAAAAATGGCAACAGATCTTTATAGGCCCATCCTTCATTCCCAAGTTCAGCCCATGTATCAAAGTCTTTGGGATTGCCGCGAGTCCATACCATTCCATTAATGATGGTGCTACCTCCAAGACCACGACCTCGGGAAAAAAGGCAACGCTACAAAAGTAAGTTAATAACAAGTTACATAAAAGAGAATGGAGATATAAAGAAATAATATCACCCATAAGAAATCTCAAGACTCAATTAAAACATTACTAGTAGAAGCCCTTAAGTGCTGTGCACGGGTGGTGTTTGATGCACCATTTGCAACATTGGGACGGTTTGCGCTGTCATATGTTTTAATCCTTTTATTTTAATTTTCTACAAGGACAGAACCTTTAGCAAGCGGTTAAGGTTGGTGCGCGGGTTGTGTTTGATTTACATTGGGACGGTGGGTGGGTGGTGTGAGCTATTTTTTTTTACTTGATACTGGGCAGAAAGTAAATCGCTTTCAATATTTAACGGAGTTTGACTAATCCTTTAATTTTAATCGTCCACAACGACAGAACCTTTAGCCAGCGGTTTAATATTAGGATGCATATACCTGAACTGAAGCATTGTTTCGTCACTTCGTTTCAGTTTATTGGCAACAATCAGTTTTTAGATTGTTGCCAACAATCATTCTGTTTACTACAATCGAATACTGTTGTTATTAGACGGCTGGCCGCGTTGATCGGGTGGCCGTTTTACAGCACTGCAACTAGTTTTTTTTTTTTTTTTATTAATGTAGATAGTAAATTTCGATATTTATTTGATGAAAGCAAACGCAGAAGTTAAAAACCGTGGTAAGTCCATCCTGCTAGATTGAGTGAAGTACTGAGTTTACATTAATTTGCGTAACAAATGCAGGTAAATTCCATTTTTCTGTCTTCAGATTTTTTTTAATTAAATATATCTGAAGTCGTTCTGGTTAATGATATACTAGCTATAACGTCTGCTTCGCTCACTGTATTGGCGTTTATCATGCATCATCTAATTAGTTTGATCCCAAGAGCATCACAAAATCAATGTACTGATTATTTCGACGCAAACTAATTGCAATTGTTGCTCACAGTTTGTTGATCACATTCCCCAGCACGCCTGCATTTCACCTACATCTTTCAAAACATACGATTTGTTTGCTAGTTTGCACTTTTTTACGTCTACTCCTTCAGAAGTAAACCCCTACGAAGATGAGAGGAGCGCTAAATGAAAGATTGAGGGCTCGTTTACGCAACGAGATCTTCTCGCTCGCCGAAAGCTATTTGCTAGACAACCGTTACGATTAATTTCCCGTTTCTATTAAATGAATGCGGTAATAGACAACAAATTAAATGTATTATAAATAACAACACAGACAAAGAAAAGTGCAACAGTCATTTTAAACATTGCTACAACATTGTTGACATTTCACGCTATTTCCAAAATTTGCTCTTCTCGCTGAAAAATCAGCTCCTAGCAGAGATCAAACGACGGCAGAATAAATAGCAACTCGCAGCGAGAATTCAAAATCCAACATGGCGTCCATTTCGTAGTTATCGATTCGAAGACAAACCTTCGAATGCCGGTATTCAGGAATCTTTCCGTCGTCGTGTGCTGCAGTAAAAATTGTTTTCTTGTTGTCATAAATCGACGCTGTCATGTTGCAAGCATCGTACGTCGTGGCGCGAGGCACGAGGAGCAAATTTGCGTCCGCGTTGTTGTCATGGTTACTATGAATAGATAACTCGAAAGCCGCATTCTCCGACAACGGCGAGAAGCAGCCAGCAGATTTAGTATTGACCAAGTAAAAACTAGTAAGCGAGAAAACTGTCCTTGCATAAACGCGCCCTGAGAGAGCAAAGCGAGAAACGCATTGAAAAGGTATACATTTACGTGGAAATCGCTCGCTTTGCTCAGCCAATCCACGCACCTCCATGCTTCAGAAACGCGAATGTTTCACACCCTTTTGAAACTTATAATCTGCTTTTTCCGTGCATCAAGTCATTTGAAGCGAAACCAATTTTAAGCTCTAGAGGGTGTCTGGAACGTGCCATGCACCCCGATAAAGGACTACAATCTTGAGATTAAACACTTGACCTAAGTACCTACTTTTATTTTGTCCCTACGGCGACGGACACCTCATGAGCTTAAAAAGGGGTACCCTGCCCCCTCACTCCCCAGATGAAAAAACAAATAAATAAATAAATAAACAAGCAACAACTTTTTTAAGTGGTGTAGATAATTGCATTGTGATCGTATGAGCTAATTTACACTGTATTTATTTATTTGCTTCGATATTTAATTTTCGTAAGCGTCAACTTTTTTATGTTATTCGCCGAGCACTGAAGAAAAATTATAGGACCTTTGGGCAAAAAGTGTCCGAGGCGATTATCGTTTGTGACCCATAACCACTAGAAGTGTTGAAAGGTGGTTGATATCTCAAAGGAAAGGTTTTGATTCGTAGGTACAGTACGTATTATGCATAATTGGAAAAAAAGGTATTAAATTGCAGGCTCCAAGAGGCGAACTGAGAGCATATGGCAAATTAAACGACGCTGTTTTAGGGGACTGGCAATGCTGCATCTAACCCATTGCTCCCGAGAAAACAGTAACACGTTACGAGATCTTGGAAGAAATTGACACTGATTATTGTCCAAAAATTGAATTCTTCGTTGCTGCTAAATAAACTACTTACGTTTCCTTCAGAAACCGAAAGTTTAGACATAAAAAATCACAACTCTTCAATTCACCTAACCTAAAAACTGGGTGCCAACTCATGAAAAGAGAGATTCGATATTTCAAAAGCCAAGTTGAAATGTTTCCATTTAGGACGGTTTAACAAAAGTTGGGCAATTTTCCAGCAAGCAATGAAGGAAAAATGTGGGAGATGCCTGCGGATGCCTACTGCCCCTTTGCAAATAATTTTCAAAACAGCTTACACATTTTTACTACCAAGCGTGGATATGGAAGTGGGAAATGGTAGTGACGCCCCCTCCCCCGAAAAAAAATCTTAAATAATCTACGTAGCGAATCAGACCACGACGTGATATTTTCTTTTCTTTGTTACAGTGAATTCACTCACTGAGCAAATCTTAATACAGTTTCATGTAGCACCTTTAGGATCATTATGTGTCGTAGTTTGTTAATTCTCTATCTTTTTTATTTTTTAGGGCATTTCAAAATGTATTACGATTTATGTATCGTAGAAAACTTAAAGAGAAACGGTGCATTTCTTTTCCTCGAAGAGAGTTAGCACTGCGAAAAAGAACCTGAAGGGGTTCGCAGTTTAGACACCATCACGTACCTTACGCTATTATTCTTAACTCCATCAGGTTCTCTTTCATGTTAAGTTAGTGTTAAGGAAAAGAAACGCACGGATATACGAGCAAAGGCTTTTCTGCTAGACGCTAGGACCTCGCAGGAAAGCCATCCGAGGTACGCCTTCATGTTCGTCCACGACATAACCATCGAAAGACAACTTAAACAAATCTAGACAATAACGCAAGCCAGGCAGCTGTTTGGTGTTGCTATTGCTATTTCTATTTCTATTGTTATTACTGTTGTATTGCTATTTCAGAACTGATTCTCTGAATAACGTAGATTTCTTACGCCTGTACACTATCATGAGCGTGAATAGAAACTGATTAGTTAAAAAAAATCGTTCGTTTTAAATAAAAATGGAAACAGTGCTATTCAGAAGCCCTCACGCTCCTCCTAAAATTTCTTCTGCATTTTCGGATCCCTTTGACTACTGATCAGTAAAGTTAAGTTGGCAATTTTGAAAGTAGTGGGAGATTTGTGATATTTATTTGTGGCTAAAACAATAGTTGAGCATTCCCAACAAGTTTTTTCGTCAATTGAAGTCGTGATATCAAATGGCGATGTCAAACCAGTCATTCTCATGGTGCCTAAAAAATGAGCTTTGGCTCTCTTTTAGAGAAACCGTGGAGGTTTCACACGCTCCCAGCTGAAACCATTGTGACAGAAGGCGAGGGATCATTTTGCTAGTTAATTCCAACAGGAAATTCCTACGATCTTTTATATATGCCACAATCGACATAAGCGCGAGGCATCAAAGGGCCTTTCTCTTCCCGAAAAGGCCAGCCAGGGGTGGGCTGAGGTCAGATTCGAACCTGGGACTTCTAACCATTTGCCCCCCCCCCCCCACCATTTAGAGATACCTTAAGAATGACTGGTATAAAACATTCAAAGACTAA
>JAHWFP010269794.1:3666-18676 GCA_023313725.1 Lithobius niger | reverse complement strand
GACCACACTAGGAATTCAAGAAACGTTGGTAAATACGGTTTTTAAATGCTTGAACAGAAGGGGCGCTCTTGACTTCTGCAGGCAGATCGTTCCATAACTTAATACTTTGAGTGAAAAAGGAAGATTGGTATTTATTAGTTCTACATCGGGGAGGTGTGAAACTGCAACTATAGCTAAGTCTGGTAGGATAGTTGTGAGTCGCAACAGCAGAGTTAAAAAGTTCAAACAAATAGGATGGTTCTTTAAATTTAAGCGTTTTGTACACCATCACAAGTGAATGCAAAGCTCTTCTGTTTTCCATAGTAATCCATTTAAGCTTTTTTATGTTTTCTCTGACACTCTGATACTTTTTAATATTAAAAATAAAACGAACACAAGCGTTCTGGACTTTCTGAACTTGGTTCAGCAATGTTTTTGAAGCACTGAAATAAATCAAATCACCATAATCCAGTACTGGAATAATTAATGCTGCCGTGAGATTACGTTTAGTTTTAATGTTGAGAAAATGCTTGAATCTTGCAAGATATCTAAGCCTTTGTAACGCAGAACGGCATTGCGTGCTAATATGATCCTCCCAGGACAAATGCTTGTCAAAGATAACTCCAAGGTTTTTTACATGATGGGACGTTTTCA
Source organism: Lithobius niger (assembly GCA_023313725.1). Taxonomy (NCBI): domain Eukaryota; kingdom Metazoa; phylum Arthropoda; class Chilopoda; order Lithobiomorpha; family Lithobiidae; genus Lithobius; species Lithobius niger. The sequence continues at coordinate 18,043 of JAHWFP010269794.1, read as the reverse complement.
ATTTAACAGTGTTAATTGCAACAGAATTGTGGTGAGAAAGCTCGTCAAGTGTACAAGCTTGAAATAACTGTGGCGAGGAAATAATAATATGTTGACATTTGTTTTCATTGAGCGAAAGACCGTTTGCACTTGACCAGTGGGTAATGTTATCAAGGTCATCATTAAGTTCGGAAAGTGTAACGGCAGCATTTTCAAGAGAAAACTTTTTTCCGGTCTGTACATCATCGGCAAACATATGATGATCACATTTGGTGATGCAGTCTGGGAGATCATTTATGAAAATAGAAAAAAGAATAGGCCCAAGGATAGAACCTTGAGGAACTCCAGATGCAACATCCATAAACGATGAAGTATTATTGCGTACACGAACGCATTGTTTGCGACCAGTAAGGTAACATGTAAACCACTTTACAGCATGAGCATCAAGGCCAATGGCGTGAAGCTTGGCTAACAGAAGAGAATGGTTAACTGTATCGAAGGCTTTAGAAAAATCCAAAAGCACAAGTGAAGTAAATTTAGAGTCATCAATTGCCTTAAGAATATCATCAGAAATTTTAACAAGAGCTGTAGTTGTGCTGTGTCTGAAACGAAAACCAGACTGTTTTGAATTAAGAATATTGCATTCATCAAGGTAGCTTTTGAGCTGATTGGCTACAGCACGTTCGAGAACTTTCGACAAACAAGGCAAAATGCTAATGGGGCGAAGGTTTGTAACATCCTTAGATCTACCATTTTTAAAAATAGGGTTAATAACTGCTAATTTCCAGATAGTGGGTACACTGCAAGACGTAATAGAAAAATTAATTATGTGGGTAATTGCTGGGACAATAAATGGTAGAAATAACTTAATTATTTTAATATTAATGTTGTCGAAACCATTAGCATTAGTGGTAATGCTGCCAATAATATCAACGACTTCATTCTCAGTTATGGTGCCAACAGTGAATGTTGTATTCGGTTTAATGTTTAGACAAGAAGATATTTGATTATTAAGCAAATTTCGATCGAAGTTGGCAGAATTTTGATTTTCAATAAAATATTTGTTAATGGTGTATGGATTGATATCAGTAACCTGACTACTTAAGGTTTTTCCATGAACCTGCAGCTGCCCGAGATGATTCCACAACATTTTACTGTTCTTCTCAATGTTAATCCTGTCATCAAATGTTTTGACCTTAGCGAGTCTAACAGTCTTTTTGACTGTATTCCTTAAAACTTTGTATTTTTCCCAATGAACAGGATTCTTAGTTTTATTAAATAACGATTTTGCTCTATCACGCTTTTTCATGAGAGCTCGAATATCATTGTTAATCCAAGGAGAGGCTGGCTTTTTAGGTTTAAAAGTTACATACGGCACATGAACATCCATCAACTCTGTAATAATATTATTCAAAGTAGAAACTTTGTCATCAATGGTTGGCTTATCATAAATAAAAAACCAAGGAGCATTAGCTGCATCAACTTCAAACAAATTCATGTTAAGGTTCTTCCAATTCCTGGCTGTAACAGTATTTCGAGAAATCTGAGGAACAAGAACGTCATAAACGAAGTACACAAAGTTATGGTGACTGATGCCTGGTTGGATAGCCTGGTCAATGAGTTTGATTTTATCTTCTTGTCTAATCATTACAAGGTCAAGCAGGGATTCACTAGCAGTGCAAAAATACGTTGGCTGGTCAACCAGTTGCGTAAGATCGTGAATGTTACAAATATTTTTCATTGCATGGTATCCTGGGGTGGAAGGGTTCATTAAATTAATATTAAAGTCACCAACTAAAATGACGTCATCAATATCGCTAACGAAGTTGTAAAGAGAGTTATCAAGAACTTGAAGGGATGAAACAGGAAGGCTAGGTGGACGATACACAATGCCCAAAGTAATAAAAATAGTTTTAGTTTGAATCTTAAGCCAGAGTTGTTCTAGATCACCTTCATTGCTTGCTGGTGCAAAGATTGTGGTTGCTTTGATATTATTTTTAATGTAGGCGGCAACACCTCCTGACCCTTTATGAGTTCGGTCATTTCTAATCAAATAATAGCCTGGAATGTTGACTAAATAATCATCAATTGATGGCTTCAGCCACGTTTCAGTAATAGCAACAATGTCAGAATTACCAGCCATTACATATGTACTCAGTTCAGACAAGTGTGGAATCAGTGACTGAACATTAGATAGACCAACTTTCAATACGTTATTAAATTTCGAAAGGTGTTCCTCAATTTGCATTTGTGGGCCAAGAAAAGTGTTATCGTTGGAGGAATCCTCTGAAGCACTGCTGTTAAGACTAGTTTCGAAAAAAGAGTCACCAAAGTTAAAAGGAACGAAACCTACTTAGCTAGTTGAAATACCGAATCTCTCTTTTCATGAGTTGGCACCCAGTTTTTAGGTTATGTGGATTGAAGAGTTGTGATTTTTTATGTCTAAACTTTCGGTTTCTGAAGGAAACGTAAGCAGTTTATTTAGCAACAACGAAGAATTCAATTTTTGGACAATCATCAGTGTCATTTTCTTCCAAGATCTCGTAACGTTTTATTGTTTGCTCGGGAGCAATGGGTTAGATGCTGCATTGCCAGTTCCCTAAAATAGCGTCGTTTAATTGACCATATGCTCGCAGTTCGCCTCTTGGAGCCTGCAATTTAATACCTTTTTTTCCAGTTATGCATAATACGTCCTGTACTTACGAATCAAAACCTTTCCTTTGAGAGATCAACCACCTTTCAACACTTCTAGCTGTTATGGGTCACAAACGGTAATCGCCTCGGACACTTTTTGCCCAAAGGTCCTACAATTTTTCTTCAGTGCTCGGCGAATAACATAAAAAAGTTGACGCTTACGAAAATTAAATATCGAAGCAAATAAATAAATTGCAGTGTAAATTAGATCATACGATCACATTGCAATTATCTACACCACTTAAAAAAGATGTTGCTTGTTTATTTATTTGTTTTTCATTTGGGGAGTGAGGGGGCAGGGCACCCCTTTTTAAGCTCATGAGGTGTCCCTCGTCGTAAGGACAAAATAAAAGTAGGTCCTTAGGTTAAGTGTTTAATCTCAAGATTGTAGTCCTTTTGGCGGAGTGCATGGCACGTTTCAGACACCCTGTAGAGCTTAAAATTGGTTTCGCTTCAAATGACTGGATGCACGGAAACAACAGATTATAAGTTTTAAAAGGGTGTGAAACATTCGCGTTTCTGAAGCATGGAGGTGCGTGGATTGGCTGAGCTAAGCGAACGATTTCCACGTAAACTATATATAGCTTTTCAGTGCGTTTCTCGCTTTGGTATCTCAATCTTTCATTTAGCGCTCCTCTCATCTCGGTAGGGGCTTACTTCTAGAGGAGCAGAAGACGTAAAAAAGTGCAAACAAGCAAACATATCGTATGTTTTGAATGATGTATAGTTGAAATGCAGGCGTGCTGAGGAATGTGATGAACAAACTGTGAGCAACAATTGCAATTAGTTTGCGTCGAAATAATCAGTACATTGATTTTGTGATGCTCTTGGGATCAAACTAATTAGATGATGCATGATAAACGCCAATACAGTGAGAGAAGCAAACGATATATTAATAGACAGAACGACTTCGGACTTATTTAATTAAAAAAAAATCTGAAGACAGAAAAATGGAATTTACCTGCATTTGTTAAATTAAATTAAATTAAATTAATGTAAACTCAGTATTTTACCCAATCTAACAGGATGGCCTTAGCACGGTTTTGAACTTCTGCATTTGCTTTCATCAAATAAATATTGAAATTTACTGTCTACATTAATAAAAAATAGTTGCAGTGCTGTAAAACGGCCACCCGACCCAGACGGCCACCCGACCAACGCGGCCACCCGTCTAATAACAATAGTATTCGATTGTTGTAAACAGAATGATTGTTGGCAACAATCTAAAAGCTGAATTGTTGCCAATAAACTGAAACGATGGACGAAACAATGCTTCAGTTCAGGTATATGCATGTTAATATTAAACCGTTGGCTAAAGGTTGTGTCGTTGTAGACGATTAAAATTAAAGGATTAGTCAAACTCCGTTAAATATTGAAAGCGCTTTACTTTCTGCCCAGTATCAAGTAAAAAAATAGCACACACCACCCACCCACCGTCCCAATGTGAATCAAACACCACCCGCGCACCAACCTTTAACCGCTTGCTAAAGGTTCTTTCTGTCCTTGTAGAAAATTAAAATAAAAGGATTAAAACATATGACAGCGCAAACCGTCCCAATGTTGCAAATAGTGCATCAAACACCACCCGTGCACAGCACGCGCTTCTGCTTGTAATGTTTTAATTAAGTCTTGAGATTTCTTATGGGTGATATCATTTCTTTATATCTCCATTCTCTTTTATATAACTTGTTGTTAACTTCCTTTTGTAGCGTTGCCTTTTTTCCCGAGGTCGTGGTCTTGGAGGTAGCACCATCATTAATGGAATGGTATGGACTCGCGGCAATCCCAAAGACTTTGATACATGGGCCGAACTTGGGAATGAAGGATGGGCCTATAAAGATTTGTTGCCATTTTTTAAGAAGATGGAAACCTATAACAATTCGTTAATTAACCGAGAAGATGGTAAGTAAATTGAGACTCAGACATGTGGTGTTTGGTTAGGCCACTAAAAATTAATTATGGGTTTCTCAAGAGCGCGCGCAGGTCTTTTTTTCTTAACGTATGAAACGGTTTTTTAAATCCAGTGTCTAAAAGTAAGACAATCCGACGACGTGTCAACGCTTTCAACAAACATTTTCTGAAGCCGATGACCATATCAGCCCGAGCTCGACCTCGAAACTAATTAAGGTCCGTTTATAGCCGTGTGTCACAACTAAAAACTTGAGTCTAAAGATAGACCTTTATCCAATTAGAAAACAAAAACGAACTCGTTTGATGTTAAAATAAGGTTTAACTGATCCGAAGTCAAAACAGCAAAGGACAACAAATAAACTTTCCTGTAAGGTTTCGTACACCGCAGTATTACTGTGTTGTTTATTCCACGTGAAACCTTACTGCTGTATTCCTATGTTTTTAACAGTTTTTATCTTAGACCACGATAGGTCAGAATTGGTTCATTCTGCTTGGCTAAACGATATCGCGAAAAATCGTAAAAACCATAGTCTTAGTGTGCTTAGTACAGATCTACAGATTAAGTAATTCAGGGGTCGTGCGACTCTTTGAAAACCTGTATATGCCGTTGAAAATAAAAATAAAGTGCCAGTCCTGAAGTCTTGAATATGAAATCTTGAATAGTGGTGTATGTATGATGAACAGAAAGAAGACGACATGACATCAATAACGCTGAAAAATTTAGCCCCGAAAGTAGGCGAGTGTATATTAATCTTACAATAATTTTGAAACTTGGGATATGATTTTAATTGCATTTACGTGTTTAATGGTTGAATACAGCAGTAAGGTTTCACGTGGAATAAACAGCACAGGAACACTGCGGTATACGAAACCTTACAGGAAAGTTTATTTCTGGTCCTTTGCTGGTTTGACTTCGGATCAGCTAAACCTTACTTTAACCGTCATCAAACGAGTTCGTTTTTGTTTTCTAATTCGTGATACTTTGACATACCAAGTTGGTTTTCTGTACTCGTTGCCAACGCACTGAATTTCGCTCGCTTCTCTCGCTCATTCAGTGCAAGTCTTTCTTTTGAAAGTTGGTTTGTCCATAGCTCTTTCACCGGCTTTGTACTTTATTTGTAATATAGGAAGGCAAGCCAAATGGGCTTTAACACGGGACAGTGACGTGAAACCATTATAAAAAAAAACCCACGTTTCACGTTTCCTGAAAGCGCGGGTGAATTGATGGCTCACTAGCATTGTTAGCATTTGTTTAATCGTCAGTCTACGCCGTGCGTCTGGCGTTTGCTGATTGGCATTGTTGCATAAAAACAATGATTAAAACAATGTAAAACAATAAAACGGATCGAACAGGGCCCCGTAACTTCGGAACGGGGCGACCAATCGAAATTTCTATTTCTATAAAGGGTACATCTCCGGAAGTAGCTCTTTCAAATGAGTGAAGCTTTCTACGACAAATGGTTTAGTCTGTAGAGACCAATGTATGAACGTGCCCCATAAAGTTTACCATCGTGTAAGACAAAAATTAGAAAAAAAAACGAGCTCGTTTGATTAAGGTAAGGTTTAACTGACCAGAAGTCAAAACAGCAAAGTAACACAAATAAACTTTCCTGTAAGGTTTCACATACCGCAGTGTTCCTGTACTGTTTAGTCCACGTGAAACTTTACTGCTGTATTCACATGTTTTTACAATTTTTACTTTAGAACACGATAACTCTGATTGGTTCATTCTACTTTGCCGAAGGACATCGCTGAAAAATCGTAAAAACCATACTTTTAGTGTGCTTAGTACAGATCTACAGATTAACTAATTCAGGGTTCGTGCGACTCCTTGAAAATCCTGGAAATATCGTTGAATATAAAAATGAAATACCAGTCCTGAAGTCTTGAATATGAAATCTTAAAAGCTGATGTATGTATCAATAGGATGAACGGAAAGGAGACGGCCGGACTAGGATGATGAAGGAAAATTTAGCCCCGAAATTAGGAGAGTGTGTAGCCTATATTATACACTATATTATTCTTACAACAATTTTGAAAGTTGGGGTATGGTTTTAATTTTATTAACGTGTCTCATGGTTGAATACAGCAGTAAGATTTCACGTGGACTAAACAGTACAGGAACAATGCGGTATGTGAAACCTTACAGGAAAGTTTATTTGTGTTAGTTTGCTGTTTTGACTTAAACATTAAAGAGCTCGTTTTTGTTTTCTAATTCGTGATACTTTGACATACCAAGCTGGTTGTCTGCACTCGTTGTAAAGCCACTGAATTTCGCTCGCTTCGCTCACTCATTCAGTGCAAGTCTTTCTTTTGGAAGTTGGTTTGTCCGAAGCTATCTATCAGCGGCTTTATCCGTATTTGTAATATAGGACGGCAAGACAAATGGGCAACATACTTTAGCTTTAATACGAGAGAATGACGTGAAATCATTATATAAATCGACTAGCATCGTACCCGGCTTCGCCCGGGGTTTTCTTTCGCCCGTGGTTTGGTTTGGCCCTTGGTTGTTTCCCAGTTTTTGGTCCGTGTTGCGTGAACATTAATTGCGACTGGGTATTTTTTTTCTTTATTTTCTAAAGAGCAGGGCTAACGGAAGCACTGCGCCACACATGGGCATTCCCCGTTAAGGAACCTCCAACTCTTAGACGCACTGCCCCACACACGGGCATTTGCCATTCAGGCCCTCCTCGTCACTCTCAATTTTATCGCTTTGGCTTGCGCAATCCGTACCGTGTGAAAAATAACTGTCCTTTGTGCATGACGTCGTTTCAGACATGCATCTGTGATGACCGCGCAGAGCCAATTGTTATTCGAGGCAACAATGTGCCAAATTCAACTTCTTTTCAAGGCAACAACGTACCAGTTTCAACTTGTAGCCAAAGAATTGACACACTCGCCCGTTTTCATTGTAGGGGTTCTCCTTCCGGGGGTCGTCGTTGCTTCATTTCTGCTATGAGACTTTGGTTTATAATGTAAGAAGATTCGTAATAAGGATAACGCTTCCTCTTCACGCGCGGGTAAATTGTTGGCTCACCAGCATTGTTAGCATTTGCTTACGCTTTCCTCTGGCGTCTGCTGATTGGTATTGTTGCATAAAAACAATGTTTAAAACAATGTAAAACACTAAAACGGATCGTTCAGGGCCCCGTAACTCCGGAACGGGACGACCAATCGAAAATTCTATTTTTATAAAGGGCACATCTCCGGAAGTAGCTCTTTCAAATGAGCTAAGTGCCAGCTTTCTACGACAAATGGTTCAGTCTGTAGAGACCATTGTACAAACGTGTCCAAATAAGAAGAAGTCGTCCAAGCCAAAAATGAAACTCACGATTCCAGCTCAAGTCCAGATCTCCGAAGTGACAAATCGGAAATTAATAAAATTGGTACACGTGTTCACCAAGTCCAACAAAGCTTATATACTACATTTGAGTGGAAAATGTTGAAAAACAGAGGAGAAATAATTCAGCATCGTAATTTCGGCTTTATCATGGGAAATCGAGGCCAAACCTTCCTTTACTAATAATGAAACACACGATTCCAGCTTAAGTCCAGATCTCCGAAGTGACAAATCGGAAATTAATAAAAGATGGTAAACATGTTGTCCAAGTCCCACAAAGCTCATATACCAAATTTCAGTAGAAAATGTCGAAAAACGGCGGAGAAATAATTAAGCATCGAAATTTCGGCTTTATCATGGGAAATCGAGGTCAAACCATACAGTAAAGGGTACTGCCTTTACTAATACAATATTTGCACTCAGAACTTGGCTGAACCTCGCGTTAAAACCTAGCCTACATAATAATAATAATAAAATGACTTTCTTTGCTCCATTTAATGCTCCATTTAAAAGAGTAAAGTAGATATGTATAGGGTTGGGGTGAACCACTAACACCACGCCATTTTTTTTTAAACAAGCTTAGTAAGCAAATTCGCATTGCAAATGCACGTCAAAATAAACTAGGGCCGTCGTCACTTCACTGGCGACATAACGGAGCGGGCTCCGCTTTCTTTGCTGTTTGCCTTTGAAAGTAGAGATAACGTTCAACAAAGGAAAGGCTGCCACGGTAGCTGGGCGAAACCCCCCGGGAAAAATTAAAAAAATTGCCTTGCAATTCTAAACAATAAGAGACAGCTGCTTGGGATTTGGACCATTGGAAAGCTGGTGAAAAAATCTTCAAAATGGTGTATTCAAACGTCAAAATCGGTCGACGAAAAGTGAAAATATCCGATCTATTTGGATTTTATCTACCGTTCCCGATTTCTACCGATATTACAAATGACGGTAAGGAATTACGTGAGGCATTCTGAATCGGTAATCGGGATCAGCCCAGCCGTACATAAAAAAAAAAGCTTTTAATTGCTTGCAGTTAACACACACATGTCTGCTAGTGATGCCGGGATGATGATTTTATTCAGAGCCATGGCTCGAAGCTTTATGCCGCCTCTTATCATCAACAGTCAATGTTTGAACAATAAGATGCCTTTAACAATTAGAAACGGCTTGGCTGTCTCGTTGTTGTTTGGATTTTGGCTCTTGGCCATTGACCCATTTTGTCACCGTGATGGTTCCTCAACCCATGTCCAATTCAGGATTTTTTTTTTTATTCAACCTTGTCCAGACTCCCGTCCTACTGCATGAAAGTGTGGTTCGGATATAGTCCTTGTGGTTTTCGCGTGATGCGCGGCCTCGCAAGAATTAAAAAAAAAGAATTTTTAGACTTCTTGAGGGAAGAAATGGGGATCACAAAGGAAAAACTCTAGAATAAAGGAGAATGGGGGTGGCCGGCCTCAAAGGTAGTTTTCAGGGCTCAATAAGTGTGCCCTTAAATAACACATATTAGTTTGTTGCGAACGATACGTAACGACGGTGCCGAAACAATGTCATTCGAGAGAGAGTTCTAAACTGGAACCGCTCTCAGACCAAAAAATGCTCTCTTGCAATTCTGGTTATACCTGGGATTTACGAGCCTCAGTACTAAAATCAAAGCACGGTAAATCGACCGGGAGCAAACAGTGAATAATTTTGAAAGTAAGGATGAAATCGGCCTTCAGTCGTCCACATTCGAGGGTATCGAGTTGAATATTACGCTCGCAATAAGGCTTCGTACCTAGTTCAGGAAATTTTTTTTGTGTATCTCCTCTGGACCGCTTCAATTTTGTCGTTGTCTTTCAAAAGTTTTGCGACCAAATCTGGCTTGTTATACTCCAGAACGGGGGCGAACATAAATTAAGGTCCAAAGTTTGTTTTCAGAGTTCCCCGAAATAAAGCAGCGTTGAACAGTGCAGCCCTGCGATTTTCCATAGTGGCGATTTGGTCACAATGTGTAGTAAATTTGAGGCGCAATGTGTATTCAAATTGTACCCAACAACAAAATGTATAGATTACTGGAGTTTTTGTTTCGTAAAAAAAAGCCATATGAAAAATCCAGAATTAAACCAAAAAGAAAAAAAACGCAGGCTGAAAGAATTGTTTTACCAATCTGTTTTAGGGCTGCATCACGAAATTAGGTCAGTTGTGCTTGTTTTTGCTAATCACCCTCAAAGAGCGATGCTCGTACAAATAGCTACACTCACTCTGAACACAATTCAAATCACAATTCAGCCTGATGACAGTATAAACAAGTTTAAAAAAAGCATGAGTTTTCGCTCAGTCAGACTGCTCGTAATGGTCAGTGCTGTTTTTTTTCTTATCTTGTTTATGCTGTAGGGGGGGGGGGGGGGGAAGTGGCTTAATGGCGCGTCGACAGCTTGGTCATTAGCGCCAACCTCAGTCACAGTGCAGTGGTCCGGGTTGCCACTGCACCACACATTACAGAGATATTATTCAAACCCCTAACCTAAATCTTGTCATACATCTGTACCTCCTGCATAAATTGAAATTTATGCTGTAGGCTGAGTCTTGGTTTGAAAGAGATAAAAAAGTTGATGACTTTGTAATTAGGAATAAATTTCCAATGCTTTGTTGCGAGGTTGATTTCTTGAGAAACTGTTAGGACATGCTAGTAAAATTGCATTGGGAGCATTTGAGTATGGTCACGTGCGGTCTGTACCTGCCAGAAAATCTCAGTAGAATCCAAATGTAACTCTTACTTATTCTAAACACAGCATCCACGTTCCAGATTCTCCGTCATCCAATAGGCTGATGTGGTCATGTGATCTCGTTTTAGCTCTGAAAATCGTGGCGCTGCCAGTATTGTTTGATAGTGTTGTTCCATTTTTAATTTACTGCTATTTTCTTTATATTCCTCGAAGATTCTACGGTGCTGCACCTAGGAGTTGAAAAGGTGAAAAGACGCCTTTAATCAATACCTGAAAAATTAATGAAACTTAACACTGATTGCAACAATGGTGCTAGTTCGGAAACATCTTAGGTCCTCTCCGAAACGTACGTCACATACACCTCTGATTGTGTCAGTGTATGCCGACCCAGACATCCGTTACTGACTCGGTTTCCATAATGCTAAATAAGTCAGTTGAGTTGACATTGTGGCTTGTTGATTAACATTTCATTGTTACGAATACGATGTTGAGTCCTCAGTGTCTTACTGTCATCACTGAACATGTACACTGAACATGTAATCCTACTCACTTCTCAGTGTAACTACTAAAGAAAGATGGGTTATGTGTTCTGCACACAAAAAACTTGTAAATTTACTGATTCTAGTAAGCTTGGTTATACTTACATGACAGATAATGTAATGTCACGTCTATGATATTATTCAGCTTTACCACAGCACGTAAACCCAACTGGTTTTATCCATATAACTTTGCAACGCAGTCAAGAAGAAAGCTTCTTTCCTGGTATGCAAGTGGGAATTACCATAAGTCTGTTAAGCCAAAACTCACACACTTTTTGAAGATAGTAGTAAGTCTGTGAAAAGTAAACCTTGTTCACCCCCCGCCCCCCCCCCCCCCAACCTCAAGGACTGAGTTTTAGGTATGGTATCTTGTAGCCAGCTCTTCGATCTCCATTTCTCCCGGTTTAATGGCGTCTGTCACTTCGTCCAAATTTATGTTACCCAATACAAAATTACTTAAATTTGAATTTAGCATAAAGGCAAAAAGGCTGACTTCATTGCTAAATTGTGCTAAAGTTCTAGTCGTGTATTTGTTTTGTGTTGTAACAATACTTTAAACGAAAAAGGGTTTCTTAAAAGTGGGATACTTCATTTAAAAGCGGTAAGAGAGGATTAACCTTCTACATGAATGAATATCAAATTATTCTGGTACAGTAACTGGATGATAAATCTGTAGTTTGTACGTCAAATTTGAATAATTTCGCTTCAGTGGCTTTATAGTATGTCAACTGTAACTTACTCAAAACTAACTTGGAGAGTAGTGAATTTTTACCATCATGATCATTTAGACTGAAAAATATCGTGATGATCATTACAGTCACCATTCCCAACTCCCTTATTATTATATTATTATTGTGTGCGCGGCATATCTTGAGTCCTGCAAGTATTTTATGAGCGGCTACGTCTTCCTGGAGGGGGCGACTTTAGTCGATGGCCGCCATTGTTTTTGTAACCATCTTGGATATCAGCAAGGCACTCTGCTACTAAAAACTTACAATCGATTATCTGTGTTCCTTCTGGAGCGAACTCAAGATAGACCGCGGACACTATAGCATCTTAAAGACGGGTGAATTTAGCAAGTGAATTTAGTTGTAATATTCTGAAATGACGTGGTTCCTTTTTTGTAGTCTTCGAATTGCTTTCACGTCCTCTCCTCCGACTACTTATCTCCTTTTTGTTTTGTTTTTTGAAGACCTTGAATATACCTAGAGATAAGCACGCAACAACGGTCGCCCATGCATTGACCGTAATTGTGTCGATAATTTGGAAACAATTCAGCTCGGATATGAACGTCTGCATCTACGTAATACGTTTCTGTCGTATCACGCTACCAATTTCGATATCTGTTGGTACGTAAGCTTTTAGCTGAAACACTGCTAAATCAACAAAGACCAGCTAAAGATATCACATTCCCCGCAACCATAGTTTGCAACGCAGCAGTGATAAACGACGTGCTGTAAAATTGTAGTCAAGATTGTAAATAATTGTCATCAGTTTTTGAAGGTATTGTTTAAGATAGAAGGCATTGTTAAAAAGAGTTCTAGGGCGCATCCTGCAGGCAGCTAGTCGTTTGTACTTTTCTTATGGCTTTTTGCATTATAAACCAAAGTCTCATAGCAGAAATGAAGCAACCGCACCGACGACCCCCGGAAGGAGAACAATTAAAACGTGTGAGTTCGTCAATTCGTTGGCTTGAAGTTGAAACTGGGACGTTGTTGCCTTGAAAAGAAGTTGAAATTGGCACGTTGTTGCCTCGACTAACACTTTGCTCTAAGAATTATCCTTCTAACCAACACCGTGGTAATCTCAAGGGCACGTATTACATGACGTCATGCATACTTCTTTTTCACACGGTACGCATCGACTGTTGCAGTGAACGATCAGGCAGCACCGAGCAAATACTGGGAAACAACCACGGGTCAAACAAATCCCCGGGTGAAGCCGGTTACGATGCCAGTGTATCATAATAATGATGGTTCATGGCGATGTTACGACTGAAGCAAACTAAACGAACATTAAACCCATACTTTGAGAATGATTAAGCAAACTCAAGATAGTAACATATTTTGACACCATCAAATATTTCTAAAGGTAATCTAAAAAGGGGTATATATTACGCAAGAGAAATTTAAAAATTGTTGCAACTGTAAAATTTAAGATATCTTTACATTCTTTAAAGGTAAAAACATTATCCTAATCCATTTCCTCCCCATGGGGCGTTTTCTTCATAGCTGAGTATCGAGGAACGGACGGGCCCATGCTTATCTCCCGTCCGCCTTTTCAAACTCCTGTTGCGAATGTTTTTCTGAAAGGTGGCGAAGAACTTGGTTATTCAACCATCGACTTTAATGCAGCCAAGCAAACAGGTAGGACTGAATTGTTTTATGGCAACTCACCACTCTACCATAAACACCCTATTTATCGAAAACCTCACATTGAGAAACGAGTTTTATGAGTTGTTTTATTTGTAGGATTCTCGAACGGAGACTTCACTTTGAAGAATGGTGAAAGGTGCAGCACGTACTGTGCTTATCTCGAACATATTTTGAATCGATCTAATCTCCACATTGTTACAGATGCACTGGTTCTAAAGGTATTAACCAACTAATAATTGATTGCTACATTACATTCGTTTTAATTAAAAAAAAAAATACCGTCGGTATGGTCTAAGCATAAAAATTCTGCGTAATCTAACCAAGAAAAAATGTGGCTTTTAACTTAGGACTTTGTGAACGTCTTCTTTGCATGGTAATTCGTTGTTACAGTAAAGAGGTGAGGATGGTGACAGAGGTTCTGCATCAGTAAGTACTCGAGTTACTCTTCATAAATTGTGTGTTCTGGTATTTTGGCAATGATTTGCGTAAAATGGTTTACGTGGCCACAATTTTGTTTATGTGTTAACCGAGAATAAATGTATAAACATAAAGCTGTGATAAAATCATATCTGTAAAATAATGCTGGATTATAAACTAATCATTGACTCTGTCTTAAAAATGGATAAGCATATGTAAAAATAGGGATTTTCACATATGCTTTTCTTTAGAAAAAATAACTTTTACAACATTTACATAGATTTGACTGTATTCAGCAACACAGTATCAAACTATGAAAAAAACAGGACAAAATTTAAATGTTTACAATATTTACGTGGGTATGGCCAACTGTTGGCAAAACTGTGTTATAAAAAAAGCGACTGTAAAAGCATGAGCCTT
>JAHWFP010269789.1:0-20540 GCA_023313725.1 Lithobius niger | reverse complement strand
CTTGTAGGAAAATTTAAAGTGCAATGTGGAGTGAGTGTTAATTGAACGAACGTTCTCTCTGTGTCTGTGAAGTGGACTTCTGAAGAAGGACAGTGTTTTCGTCCTCGAAAATTTAAGTAAACTGTTATTGCAACGTCTTTGAAGGTGATAAAAGTGTTTCCTCGCTTTTATTATTTCTGCAGTCCTCAGTCACCTGAAGCAAATTAATGCTCTTCTAGATGAACCAGCTAATTTTGAACAAAATTAGATATTGAGAAGCAGAAACGCTGAAGTCTAGTAAGGGAAGGGCGGGGGAGGGGGGGGGGGAATTCGAGCCAGAAACCTACGACCACGATGGGGGTCCAAAATATAGATGCCACTGCAGCTGAAGGAGCCTGGTGACCTCTAACATACCACGGGTGGCACTAACTGGCACAGACTTTGGTGGCAATATACTAAATGTTGCTCCAGTAGGTTGCTCCACAAGGGCAGCGTCTCTCGCTGGTTGCTGTTGCCATTTACCGTCCGGCCACCACTGCTAATAAATGGTTAACTTATGAGGATGAAGGCTCAGAGAGGCAATTGTAGAACTTTCTTGCATTTAAAAAAACGTCAAGATGCTTACTTTGAAATTCGGAAGCCATTGTAAACGAAGCACTACACACTATTTTATAAGATTAAAAATCTAATCTTCGCGAATTTTTGATCGTCATTGATGCTGGAGATGTTAAAACTCAGCGACTGTCTACAGGGACTTTTTACGAGCGGTAGTGAAAAGTACGTAAAGAAGATAGTCGTCTATATTTTAATTGTAATTTTGTAAATCGGATTTTGGAACTTGGAACCTATTGAAATTGTGCGTTTATGTGATTTCAATTTCTTGCATTTATTTGTGCGACAAAGCAGGACTTCCAATCCAACAGGATTTCCTTTGCGAAGCTTTGCGGAATTTTTACAAGATTTCAAACGTTAAAATTTATGTAGTAGCCCTCGTCTTCTGGGAGGGGGTTAGTCCCACAAAATATATAGCTTTATATTTGTGCTGCGATCTAGGCCCGCAGATCTAGTTCTATTTTGTGCGATCTAGGCCCGCAGCACAAATACTGGAGGCAACGTTGCCAGCCAAATTCAAATGCGATAGTTCGTCGAACTGGAGTGGAAAATGTAAAAAGAAGTCCGAGCTATATCCTTGAGGCCTGAAGAAGATAGCAGCTCAAGCTATCGAAAATTCGCTGGACGAAACTGTTGTATTGATTGTGAAAGTGTGCGGTAAATTTTTTTCCGAGTTTGTTGACGTTGTGCAAGTTTGTTGATAATGTTGAGCTGTCAAAGAAAACCACACAATGTTTTTAGACCGAACAAAATACATTTTCAATTTTAAAAATGTCGTAGCGCTTACTTTGAAATATGGGAATCATCTTCGTAGCACTCGATTATTTGAAATTGTGCGTAAATGATTGCGATGAAGATGTTTCCAATTCTAATTGACTTATTTTGATGTTGAGCTCCTATTGTATTCAAAAGCGATCATGGTAATTAAATGTACAAAAACAACATGAATTAAATGATGTAGACAGTAAATCTTGTACGTATTAATTGCTTTCAAATATCACTGCTTTACTCACTGCTTTGAAGCCTTAACGTCTAAAATCACTTGAGCCTGTCAACTAAATAATAACTTTACATGGTCTAACTTTTTAATCTTTATTTCTTATTTTTTGTATATCATTTCAGGCATTAGATTCCATTTCTGGAATCGGTGACGCACAATCAGTTGTACATTCCACAAAGAACAGTTACGCGATAAGTGAAGGCAATTCAGCAGTGAATTGTAGTATTAGCGCCAGTGAACCCACAGTGAAATACGTTGTGAGCAAGAGTAAGGTAACTGAGTAAATTATTCTGAAATATGTAGGTGATAAATACATTTGCTTTCTTTTTCTTTAAATTATTTAAGATTTGTTTTGTTTTGTTTCATTCTTGATTTAGTTTAACCAGAGTTTTAAGTATATGCTAAGAGTATTCACTGCTGGTCAGTTTGTTAATTTTTTGTGCGCCAGTTTGACGCTGCAGTTCAGATTGCTAGTTATTTTGTAGATATGAAATTGTGATTATGTGATACACGGTAATGTGAAATGGCCGAGGTTTAGCGTTATGTATTGGACAGGTCCTGTTGTATCATCTTCAGCTGACTTTCTGTAATTGTCGACGAATGAAAAATGGTGAAGATTACTCGTTGAGTGTAAGGTCAATGATGAGATGGTATTGTTGGCCCCTTTTGTGTTATCTGTAGCTGATTGCGTCAGATTATTGCCGAATGTAAAACGGTCTGATGACGACAGAGGAATTATGTCCTGTTGTGTATCTTGCCTCTAGCTGACTGTGTCCGTGATTGTGAAGAATAAAAAACAGTCCGGGTATGCAATGAGACTGATGTTAAGGATGTCGGAGTAGTTCATTGTGTATATAGCTAAAATGATTTCCCTACAAAGCATGTCCAACTTCTTAATTGAAGCAATTGTAAGGTGAACTTAGAGGAAGGTGAACCACAGGGCTTCAAAAAACTGTACTCTTTTAATTAATTAAAATTAATTAAGTGAGAAAGTTCCTGCATCCAGGAGATGAGTATGTTAAAAGATAAAATGCCTTTTGGAGTTGAATCACATTAGGCAGCGTTGCTGTCAATTTTTTTTTCTACTTAGTATTTTTTCTTTGTTTTTGTAAAAAATAAGAACTTGCTGTAAACTCCTAGAAATTTAGTTTAGTGGTTCCGCCACAGCAATTTCAAAATGTGAATGTAAGAACTGTAACAAAAGTATGATTTTGTTAGATGAATGTAAGGCTATAAGATGTATGCTTTCAGGAAATGCCTTACATTTGATTGTCTTGTTTCTCTTATTTTAAGGTTGTAAATTTTTTGATGAAGCTTTATATGAGCATTTTTATGCCTTAGTTTTTTTTCTGCAATAATATAAATAGGTATGAAATATATGAGCTCCGGAATTAATTGTTAATGACTGAACGTCTGCCTGGAAATGGACTGCCTATTCCAGAATTGAAAACTGGCTACTGTGTGTACACTTTTCTGACATGACGTGGTACTGTAGTGAAGATTTGAAACCTGAAGTTGGTAGTTGAAAGCTTAGTGCACTGGTACTATACTTTTAAGGTGCGACTACTGGAAACGTGTTCTTAATTTATTAATCCCATCAGACCTGCAAACCTGATTTACAGAAGATTTGTTGGTTGTGAAGTTAATGTGTATAAGGTTTTAAGATGTTATATAAATACTAGATAATTTCAAGGCTTTTCTGATTGTTTATTTTTATTTTTTAATAGCCTTTAAAACAGCTTGAGGTATAAGATTTAAAAGATTAGCCTTTATTGTTGCCTTTTCCTTAAAGCGCCAAGTTCTGTGCTTATTTTTCATTTGCCTTTACAATGCAATTTTAAATTGCCTTGCTAGTCTAGAGAATCTAGTATGTGCTGTAGTTTTTTGGTCACACAGTATACAGGGAATTGTAACGGGCTTTTACAATGAATTGTCATGGATGAAAATTTCTGCTGAACGAAAAAATGCTTAGTGTTAGCTACTTTTTTTTTTGGTTTCCTAAAAATTGTCGCCGAAGGAAAATAGTTTTCTGGACTATTATTAGCGTAATTTGCTTTCTAGGGTGGGATGGTGGGTTGGTTTTGCTTTTTTTTTTATCTCAACTTCTCAAAGGGGCACATGAGTTGATTTACTTAAAGGATAATGATTGAAAACCGAGGGCATTATACAAATGTCACTAGGGCACACCAGCTGGCTGTTTTATAAAGTCTCAATATGCCCATTCATCACAACAGAAAAACACGAGCGCCACTTCTTTCGCTCTTGTTCGCTGTAGGGAAGTTCACAACAATGTACAGACTCGAGCGCCAAATCGTTTACTGCTAGAGGTTGGTAGCGTTGTAGTTGCTCTAAAAATTACCTGCTACTTCACATCATTTTGTTGTTAACAATGGTTAAACAATTGTTGAACATACTGCCTTGTTTTTCCGTGTAAAGCCCGCAGAATGGGGGCAATAAGTTCAACAATCGTTGAACTTGAAACATTGTTTAACCATTGTTATATCAGGTTAGGATATTTCTCAAATGGACATTATACTTGTTCATTACGGTATTCACTAATAGTAGGCACTTTTAAACTTCTAAAGTCAAAAAGAACGATAAAAAGAAAGAATTTGAAATTCAGCAATTTTTAGTATTACAGTATTTCTTGCTCCTAGACGCCATTGTCAGGAAAGTGTGTCCATCTACCTGCAGTTTAATCACTTGTGCATTTTTCAGATGTTATTTTCGCAATAACAAAGTTCCGGAACAAAATAGGCACAATTTCAGAAAAACTACTGTAATACCGTTACTCGTATTTCTTGCAAATTTTCGACAGACTGGGGACGTATGTCTTCGAACAGGCACTACTATAATCTTGAAAAATTCTTTCTACATATTCCTCATCATTTGAACACTTTGTTCGAGATGTGGTAGTGCCTAATGACGACTGACGTCCCCAGTCTGTTGACAATTTTCAAGGACTTCTGGTTATAGTATTCATTTTTCTGAAATTGTGCTTATTTTGTTCCTGAACTTTGTTTTCATGAAATGAATTTTCGGAGACTACAAAACACTACAAAATTTCAAAGTTAATGTTGCCTTATTTGATCAAATGTTTGTAATTTTTAAGAAACAGTTTTAAAAAAAAAACGCATACAATTTCAATTAACACTTTAATTAACACAGTTTGCTAACAATATCATCTAGTAGCAAGAAATGGTACTAAAATTGGTAATCTCAAATTATTTCTGTTTATTTTAAAAAATGCTGTATAGGATGGATTTTAAATTGTTCTTTTTTTATTTAAGAGTTTAAAAAAAGCCTGTAAAGGGAAGGCCACTCTGACAGCGCCCGACAGCCGAACGGCACCGGCGCAAGTGACATCATACAGGGTTCGTGCAAGATCACACACGCACAAAAGTCGTGCACTTTCAAGTACTTCTTCCAAGATCAATACTTTTTCTTTCAAGGACCTTTATTAATTAAGTACTCAAATAAGGCTGCTCAGTGCTCAGCTAAAAATAGAGCTTAGTTTTACCGAGGAAGAGCCAACAACGTGTCTCCAACCTGAAAATGTTTGTGTTTTATTGTGCTCGGGGGGGCCCCCGCGGCAAGTTTGTGGGAGAAAGATACATCCAATGGAGAAAAAACAAAGAGGGAAAACAGCCAGAGGAGCACACAACGTGCACACGTCCTTCCTGGACGGTGCCGGAACCGAAAGTGACTAGACATGTGTGTATGATATGAGGCGCGACGCCAGTGCTCAACTCGAAGCTAAACTCGAAGTTTAAATGAATTGATAATCATAGCATAGTAAACCAATAATGCAAACGCATGGCACCACACAATTTAAAAGATGTACTCAACTGTATTTTACGACAAATGTGCAATTATTTACAACAAATTGGAAGTTTTCGTCGCTCTTGATCAAACCCACATCATTACTTTATCAAGAAAAAATGAATCAAGGACTTAGCGAACAATTCAAGGAACTTGAGCATTTAACTTTTCATAACAAAGTCAAGCACTTTCAAGGATTTCAAGCACCTTGTACAAATCCTGGTCATAAAAATAGCCCAAGGGCCCCATATTTCCGGCAACCTTTGCCATTGCGTTCACGTATGGCTAGGCTTGACTTCTGTGGCTCCATCTCCAGCAACGTCAATGGTCAGCCAATCGGACAACGAATTGGATTTGACCGTACATGCGTCACAGCAACATGGCACTGATGTAGCCGAACATCATGAGCCGAGTTTGTGATCGAAACGTGAATTCCTTTGGTTGTACGACGTCCAGGAAAAAGAATTTAAAGACACAGGGGCGTAAAACTAATTCATGAAGGAGATTGCAAACCACTTGGTGGTAGCCTCGCAACCACATTTTCAAAATAACTCCCAAAGTCTCAAGGCGGCGTTTTTAAATGCTGTTTCGTTGTAAGGTGTGTGCGACATGTGTTTTCGGGTCTAAGCTTGCGTGACATGCTGTGCGTTTGCATGCAAAAATAAAAATGGAATCGTTATGCGAAGGCTTGAGCAATTGCTTCCATGAACTATCTGTGGTTTTCTTGGCATTAAGTGTGAGGGGGTTTATGTTCCTCTCTTTGCTACGGTGTCGGGTAGCTTCAAGCTGCAGGCCGTTTGTAGTGAGAACACATACTGTTGTGCCGTTGCAGTATCGGGCGCTGTCAGAATGGCCCGTTGTGGTAATAAAGAAATGTAAATCTGATTTTGCCCTTCAATAGCACAACGAAACAATGTGTACTTCAACAAGCACAAAACCAGAAACTACTACGTGCACGGGGCTCGATTCTTCTGAATGTTAGCCACCCAAATCTAGGCCTGTTAATGGCAGTTTTGAACTCTAGCTGCTTTTACCGTCAGGGACCTCTAGACAAAGGGCGAAACAGTCTGTAGAGATCTCTGTGGGTCAGAGCAACTTGATTTCAAACAATGTTTATGGAGTTAATATTAACTAGTAAAGGCTGCACCAATACCAACCAACTTCACCGATCCCCTCACCATTTTAAACATTTTACCGATACCCCAATTTTTTTTATCAACAGTGTAGTTTTCTGCAAAAGGCCAATAATTATTAAAATAATTTTTTTAAAAATAGTAACCAATAGTTAAAACATAGCTAGAAAGATACTCCGTGATTTCCTGAGCAAAATGCCGCAAACCGCATGCCGTTATCGCGAACGGTTCCAGAGATATCGATATATCTGCGTTAGTTGCCAACACCGATCCCACAAACATTGGCAACCGATCGGATCCAGTGCTATATCGGTGAAGCCTTATTAACCAGGGATCGGTCACTGCTCTGCTACTGATGGATGTTTTGTGATTTTCATTAGGCCTAACGCACAAAGCATCAGTAAACTAAACTGGGTCTGAGAGTACTGTTTCTGTTTGCCCTATTCTAAATTATGGTCATTTTGACATTTAACAGTAATTTACTTGTGATCAGAGTTTGTGAAATCAACTGGTGTAAAAAAAGAAAAGTATTTATGCTAATCGATCACTGAATAAAAATTATGTAAGGTACTTCCTCATAAAATATAAAGTGTGATTGTGAAAGAACAAACCCAACCTGCCAAAGCGGTCATGCGTCAGCAGTTGCTTTGACGGTAACAGTCAGAATTGCACACATCTGCATTTGAGTCACATACTGAATGGTGTGCATGAGTGTGTACGGGTTAGCACAATCAGCTGCATACACTTGCATATCATTGGGCTTTATGCCAGGAAAAAAAGGCACACTAATGGTAATGGTTAACGTCGTGACCGACCGTTACTTTTGAATTTTACAGATGATGCCAGAAGAAGCTACGAATAATTTCTCACTTGTTTCTGAAATGTGTCTTAAGCATACATTTAGTGACATTGGTGGGGTGATCTGAAAAATTCAAAGATATCGTTAATATTAGCAAGGTGATAAAAAATGGGCAAAATGTCTGTAAAAAAAATTCTGTGGGAGGCATTGGAAAAGTGGAAATTTATTGCAGTTACCACAAAGTTGTTAACACTTCGGAGCCCGACGTATTGTTTCACTCATGCCAGCCGGTCCTGACCACATTTGCGTTTTACAAAAAAAAATCACAAATCGGCTAGTTTTTCACCAATTAACACAAATTCTTTTTGGGATAATAAATGAAAGTTCATATTTTTTTGAAAACCTAAAAATTTAAAATATTTCTTTTCGTAAAAAGTAAGGAAAAAAGACTAAATATTTGTGTTTCGAAAAAGTGTGACGAAAGCATACTAGTGACAAACAAAGCTACTAATGTCTGAAAAAAAAAAACAAGTTAGCCCATAATGATAACATATTTGTTTACTGTAATGGCTTTTTGGCACAGAATTCGAATTCCTCAGCCATGTTAAAATCACCAGTTTCAATTTCGTCTGACAATGCCGTGTAGGCTTCAACTTCAAAAAGGCGCTCCAGTAGACTCAAAAATTCTACTGCATGGTTTTTCCATCAAGCTATTGAAAAGTGAACTAATATGACCAACAAAGATTCTGGCCAAGCAACGGCGCATGTACTGCCCTCCACAGTTTTGTATAGTAAATCGAAAGTGAGAAACGTACCACTATGTTCTTAGGCACCGAGTAACAATTAATAAAAATGTACCAGTACGTTTTAGGATCCAAAGTGTTAATTATTTTATTTTAAAACTGTCGATCAGATTTGTGTTCGCTAATCCAGTAAGTCAAAAAATAACCATCATATTCAACGAACTGATCTCTGATGCGATCTCATCAACTTTCAAGAACAATCTGGAGAAATTTAAGTTTGCTCCAGAAGAACTGTAGTAATGCACAAATACAAACAATTGTTGCTTTGTGGAATAATTGTTTGGGATTTGCTAAATCAAATGTCACTGAAGTAGTTGCAACAGAAATGCTTGTTGCAGTTCTTTCCGATGCTTATAACTAGCGCTCAGAAATATACTTTAATGACCAGTAACTTTTTCTTCACTTTGCCCACCAATTTTTACCGATGAGGGTCTAACCGACCAACATCAGTTTGGTACACCTTGTGAAATTGTTGGAGAAACCCTATCTGCCATTGTTTTGATACTCGCCCAACGTCAAGCAGAACAAGTTTGTTGATTATTCATTTATTTGCGCTTCATGAGATTACGTATATGCATGAGACGATTGCTTGGCCTCGTGGAAAAGTAGTACTGTATCATATTTTCTGAAATCTGAGACTTGAGTAACGAAGAAAATTACAACGAATTTGGTACGAATTTGGTGCTAGATTGAAAAACTGTCCTGCGTACGTAGATTCAGTCCACTATATTAAGAACGCTTGCAAGTTGTGTTGAATGTATGCGCTGTATCATAAGCCCAATAAGATTGGCAATAATTTTCACTAGTAACTGTTTAAGCCAAGCCAGCTAGACCTCGCAATCTTCTTTAACAGTCAAGCCATGAACTTGTCTTAAATTCTTTGTTAAGCTGTATACGAAACGACGTGTTTGTGTAATTCAGTACTATGTAACGTCCGTAGTACATTTTTGCTACCAACTTTGTGATATTGGTTTTTGGTTGTGGATTATGTTTGTGCCTCTTCTGTTTCTTCTCACGTCGGCAAAGGATTTTGAACCGATTTAGTGGACTAAAAAAAAATAAACACATTGACGCCACAATCTTTTAACCCTTTAAGGACGGGTGCGCCCGAATGCGCCCGCTGTATAATTACTGTTTACAGCTCTTCTACAAGTCATATCGAAAACTTCCAGCCAATTACAGTAAAATTTAAACTGGGATATGAAAGCCAGATCATTAAGGATAAAAATGACACGGGTTTCATTCCCTTACCTCAACTGGGTGAGAAGCTGCGATTTTTTTTCTACAAGTCAGTTATAAGTTCTTAGCGCGCACGCCGTCCTTAAAGGGTTAAAGCCTTCAGAAAAGTCCAAGAGTCGTTATTTTGCAGGGAGGGCAATTAAAAATAGAAAAAGGAAGTACGCTTCCTGACAAGCTATGCCCCCTCAGGTAAACGTCACAAGATATACAGCCTTTAAAACATTGCTGTACATTATTTCAGACGCATCTCAATGCAGCCGAGATTCCCCCAAACCACCCAGTGCATTTGGATGCCAACACCTTTAGTTCACCAAAACTTCTCATCTGCTTTGTACATCTTGCATTGAGTGTTGTTAAGTCTCAAAACTCTCATTATTTTTGAAATAATTGTATTGTATAGTTGGTTTCACTGTGGTAATACAATGTTTCTGTGTGTATTGTATATAGGTAACAGTTCTGAGGCGGGGTAACTATACTTGGTAACACGCATGTTCGTTACACACTTTTTGTACAGCAATACACTGTAGGCATTCTTTTCTTTGTTCCTACTAAGCCACTGGTTGTGATGTCGCGTAGCCTACTTGACGTATTAGCGTTGTGGATTAGTTTTAATCTCGTCTGCCACTATCCTTGCGCTCAAATCACCGTAAAATCTCTTGCAGCTTGGGTATCTTTTTAGTTTACGTCTGCCTTTTACGTGCCTTAAAATGTGAAGAGCCAAATTAGATTTTGTTAATGGTAAAAGCGTTTGGGGGTTTACAGGTTTGGTTTATGCCATAGTTGAATCTTGAGAAAGAAAATTTTAACCCTGCAATAAAAGGAAGGGTTGGTAGAATTTTTCTTGCCGAGGAAAATTTAGAAACTGTAAAATCTAAATTTGACTAGTTACACGTTAGGCCAAAAAAAAAAATTAGTTTGTTCTCGCAGATTTTTACGTTTGTAAGCAAAGACATTTTTTGGGGTTTTCCTTAAAATTTTGATTTGAAAGACAGTCCCCTTGTGCGCTGGTGAGCCCGAACCTGCCACCCGCAGCATTACGGCGGCGACTTCGAATCGAGTTTTTGCCCAAACCTGAAAAGTTGTCCGATGGACACCAAACTTTGCATGTGTGCAGGGAATGTGGCCTGAGCCTAGTGGCTTGTAGTTTAGATGTTCTCTTCTACTTACTTTTATAGTTGTGGGGTGGTGTGATTGCTGGAAACACTATGGCTAAATCTCTGTTGAATGTTAGAAGTGCTTCCACTGTTCGGACGAAACTAAATCACTTCTGGAAATTAAACACTTTTGGTGTTCGTGTAAAGATTTTATTCTCGTTCTCATGGCTGCCAGTTAACAGATACGTTCACTTAAATTTGGTTGTTGTTTTTTCTTTAGTTTGGTGGGACACAGTAAATTAAAATTCTTTAGCGTTTACATCATGTAGATCCTTTCAGAACCAAAAATATGCCTTTGCTTACACGTAGTTGGGTTCGAGATATTGCAATTTTCTAAGGAGTTTTTCGTAACTTCCTCTTAAAATGGGAATTTTCCTGCAAGTCGTGTAGTGGTAGGTTACCAACGTAGGTTAGTACGGCATAAAAAAATTGATTTTGGTCACCATTTACAGAAATTCATGCATTCACATTGTCATACTTTTCAGTTTTCTTTAATTAGGGCACGTAAATGTAATTCAGTCAAAAGTGGTTCGACCACATAATACGGGGGAAAAACAGAACAATCTGTGAGTATGTTTGTCTACAAATATTGTAATGTGAAAATAGTATTGTGATCGTAAGACAAAGCCACCAGAGTCAGCTACAAGCTGATACTCTTATTTAGTATTCGTAATCCAGCCAAGAATGGTATAACACGTATTTCCGGTGCAAAACGTAATTACCAGAGCTTTATCAGTACCAATACTGATAACTCTGGCTAACCAAACCAAACACGTACGAACAGTGGTGCTCAGTTTGTTTCGGTGTTCGGTCTAAAAGATAAATAAGCATCCGAACATATTTCCATGTTTGAGTACACCATCTTCAAGGTTTTTTTTGCCTGCGTTCTAATGGTCCAAACTACTAGTTCCTAGCTCTAACTATTCAGAAGTTATGAGGGAATGTGTACTGGTACAGAATCTTTACAGTCGAAGAGAAACTGTTCATGTGAAAAACGTGTACTTTGATAGAATTGCTTTGGTTTATATTTGTAAGGTGTTCTGGCTGAAAACTTGGTGTTACGTTACAAACCTTACTGACAACTAATTCCAATCATGCAAGTATCTTATTACTTGGTAATTGGGTGATACCGTACTGGCCGGATTGTAAGGCAAATTGCTATTTTGGGCTCATAAATTCAAGAAAAAAGTGGTCTCGATTATAAGGCAGACTACTTTCACCCAAGTTTATGCCAATGCCGATTCAGAATTATAATTTTTGCCATTATACGGTTTGTTTTAATTGTGGACCTCGTAACAATTTTTAAGATCCAATTTTGGTTATATTTTAGATTTTGCTGAATAATTCAAAAACTATTTGAGCTACTGACTTCTCATTAGCACCAATGGATAGCGCTCGAAAAAACAATTAAAATGGTGTATTCAAACTTCAAAATCGGTCAAAATTTGGCAGAGTTATGGATTTGGACGCGAACAGAAGACGGAAGACGTAATTTTAACAGAAAAATCCGGGAAAAAAATACAGTCTTATATTCAGAACAGTACAGTAAGCAGTTTTAAATGACTTTTGACAGTGCCAATCTTGAGTTCTGAAAATTCCCAAACTACTTGCAATTTTTGCATCATAATTTAGACCTGTGTGTAATAAAGCAAGTAATCTAAATCGTCTTGTACACGAGTATTGGTACGGTCCAGCTCCGGTAACTTACGTGAAGGAATTTTTTTTAGTTTTGTTAACTGTAAATATGTAACTGTTTAATAAAGTCATTTTATTGCATGCCTTCAACAGAACTGCATTCATGCAGTATGTCGAAAGAACTCCTTAGTAAGTCATTGTGTTAAATTATTGAACCTAGATTTTTGTACGTTTGTGCGTGTGTCGAGGGAATCTGTGCATGTGACAGACGAGAACCAAGTTTGCCCGCATCCCATTTTTACAAACTGCTGAAAGAACAACCCCGATCTCTTGCATTTTTTTTTAACATTATGTATTTACCTCTTACTAGTCCGGACATATTCCCCACCAACTATCGCTCACTTTCATTGTAGATTGTTCAAATACTTACCGGAGAATTTGATAGTTCGTTTCACAGTATTCGTTGTAACGGTATTTTAGTGACTATTTACTACTAAGGTTCTCAGCAGATTCAGAAATTTAACTCTGCATAGTTGGCATACATATTTCCAAACTAAACCCCTCCTTTTAATAGAGAATTCAAAACCCAGTGTGTCGCAGAATAGCTGGCATGTGAATTCACTAACTCCTTCCAGTATATAGTTTTAAAAGTTCAATAGCCACAAACTAGCCCCGTAAAAATCTTGCGCCAGATTCCCTCGATATATTTTTGTGTGGCGACGCTGAAGCTTACGTGTTTGAGTCGTGTTGATCGCAAGATATTTATTGTGCGGATACTTTGGTAATCATTTTTATTAGATTTAAACATTGTACACAAAAATACGAAATAAATTGAAATTTATATTAAGTGAAACATTCCACAAATATTTCTTCCTTCATTTTTTAAATAAAATAAAAATATGGCGTGTCCATTTTAGAGTTGCCTTTTCACCAACATTTTGGTTACTTCTTAATGCCAACATAGCTGCAAGTCTTCCCCGTTTTTTTTAAGGTTTCATGCAGTTCTTCTGCTTTCAACGTGGAGGTGACAAAAACCTTCTTCTTTTCCATGTCAAATTCTACATTGCTGACACCTTTACCTGTAGCAAAGAAGGGATTGAATAATGAATATATGAGAGATTTTGCAACAAGAATTTGCTACGGTAGGCCTAAGTGGCATACAATCAACCGGCCATATTTTTTTGTTAAACTGGAAAAAAAAGTAAGAAATGCAGGGCGTTTTCCAGGGTGCTGACGGTGCCTGAGAAACATTCATTTTTATTCTTTATGCAGCGGCAGTTACGAATTCGAAAAAGTAAATGTAAACAGTGTGAACTTACCTTTACGGTGCCTGATGACGACTCGAGTTAGTCTACTATCTGCACATTTTCAACTACTATCTTCGTTGTGAAAAAGTGCGTTTGTGAGTCTTGTGCGACATTTTTTGAATCGTCGTGCTTCAAGGCATAATGAATAATGGTGTTTTTGATTCCTACACGCCTAGAGTGCTTTTGTCCTAGTATCGAGGGGAGTGCACGCTTCGGGGTTAGCAAACTGACTGGTGAGTGGTTTAAATCTCTGGAGGGAAAAAGGAGTTCAGAATAAAAATACAAAAATTTACAGGTAATGGATTTTTTCGTAGCAATAGAAGCCAGGTTTCTCTTGCAGGTCTTGGGGAGGGGGGGGGGGTGTTCCTTATCGAGTTTCAAAGGTTCTCTTCTTCCTCTTGAAAAACCTCCATTGCAGAGAAAGGTTGTCAAGAAGATCGTTGACTGACCTAAAACCAAACGTTTTCACCAAAAGCAGTGGTTAAACCTCTTATTTAAAGGGTGATTATCAGATAGGGTTTAAACAGAAAGCTGTCGGGAATTATATCTTCTACAGTTTTCAGCAACTCTGAAAGGGGAATAACCGTAGGATCTTAACTTTCGTGAATGGCGGAAGGCTGTCAAATTGAGCGTGTCTTAAAACATCGTCCAAATCATATTGGTTTCGAGAAGGTCAAATTGGATTTTTGTGGAAAAAGTTGAAGTTTGTCTCGTCATGTTCGGTTGATCTGCTACATTGTTTACACTGATTTTGTATGCTTTCACTTTAACTTCGTTGTCCATGTCGGTTATAGGGTCTTTGCATTTACTTCATCAGGCGGCATTGTTCCATCTTGAACTACTTCCTTCGAGATGGACGAGTCACCTACCACAGCCCATGCCCGATACTGTTAGGAGATTGGCAGCGCGACCTTGCGTCATGGGAGATGGAAACTATTTCCGATGGTTTTCGCCGGTTTCCTGTTTAACTCTCGTGACACGCCACCGACGGATTTCGAGGTGGCGCTGCGATCGTGGAAGGTTGGAATGCACACGAGCTTACAGGTAGCTGTACGTAAATCATCCATCTCGAAGAGAGTTGTTAGTCCTAGGTTCCATGGTCTTTCCTTTTTGAATCTTTAACAGGAGTGGAGCTTAACACTTTTGCTTTCGTTTTCGCATAAGTAGCTTTCGCCAATTCATCAGTAAGTCTTCCAGGAGACAGAATTGTTGCAGCCGGAACTCGATGTAAGGCTAGATTGTGAAAAATGGTTGTCGCGGCGGCGGCGACGAAAAACTTTTCCGCGGTCTGGGGGGTCAGGACTGCAGGAAAGACAATGTTGTGCAGTTGTGATGAGCCCGGTCAAAAAGATCGTTGATCTCCGCTTTGGGCAATGGGCTGTGTGAAGTTGACTTGCGGGGAGCCAGTAGACTGTCAAGCGGTAACAGCATATGCCAGGAAACAAAGGGCTCGAAAAACATTGATTCATTGATGTCTAACCTGCGCATTGGACCTCAAAGGCGTATCAGGAGGAACAGCAGGCTTCATCGCCATGGTGACAACTAACAGTTGAGGCCATCCCACACAAGAATGGAAGGGTGAGGCAGGACGCAGATGCCGGGCAAGGGGTGTCGAGCAGTGGCAGCAGGCGATCATCATCGCATTCTTGAAGACTTGCCTTCATTTTAGTCCCTTGAAAGCAGACTTAACGTCATTCCAACAGCAACATTATTTGCCGAATGGGTCAAATAATTCAAGTGAATCGGCAAGCAGACAAAAATCTTGATCAGGTAGAGTAGATCCGGATTGTGAAGAAGACCAACCTGCAACAGGTTTGATTAATGGTGGTTTTCAGGCTTCGTTGACAACTAAACAGTAGAAAGAAAAATAACGAAACTCATGAACTTGTCTTCAATGAGGAAGGCCGAACAGAAGAGAAAACTTCAAGACTTCGGCGAGGATAACTACATCTAGTGTAGCACACTAGATGTGTAGTTGTAGTGTCTAGTGTAGTGACCACACATCCAGTTGTAAGGGTAACCAAATTATTTCAGACTAGGCCTAAGCGATCAAAGCCGTCCATCCAGGCAAGGTCGCTTTCACTTATCACGTCCATCCCACTTGTAACGTTGATGAAGAGGTTGGAGAAGGTGAATGATGCCACCAAGACAAGGAGAGTTTCCTTTCGTTCAGGAAAAGAAGTAATGAAAAGACAGAGCCAGAACAGAGCACGTCTGAACAGGACAAGCACCAGAGAATAAAAGAGATGCATCTTTCGCATCTGGCTGGTGCATCTGGCATACCTCTGTAATATTTTTCTAATGTCAATTGTCGTCTAGTATTTAATGTTTTTTTTTTTTTTTTTTTTTAGTTTTTGCCAAATAACTTCTAGTGGTTTTAGCTAGAGGCTTGAAATGTGCACCATTGGGAAGCTTGTTTCCAGCCGATTAAAACAGTAGACCTGTGCACGATTGCCAAAATCGGTCAAAAATTAGCGAAAATATGATTTTTAGTGGGTAGACCAAGAAAAAATTTTGACCCGCAATAATTCAGGGCACCAGCATGCGCTGTAAACCAAATGATTTAAAACTTGGCTCCTTCTTTCTGTATGGCAGTGATCATTGTCTGGGATACTGAAATTACCGTCATATCTTTATTTTTTACCCAGGACTTATTTGCGCAGATTTACGGTATTACGGTAAGATCAAACAAATAAAAAATATAGGATATGTAGGAAATTTCGTTGAATTATGGGAAAATATAAGCTGTGTGGTCGGTCCGTAACGTTCGTTGTCGCCATGGTAATGGCCTTATCTCTGTAGTCGGCGGAGGGGTTGGGTTACCGTAATCTGGATTAGTGCCAATTCGTCTTTACACTAAACTGGAGGTTACCGCCTCGGTAATCCAGGTCTAGCGACAAGTCTATCTTGATTGCATTGTGTGGCATATACCATTTAATGATTAGTTAAATTTAATAACGAGTGCAACATCATTTCACTCAAATCAGCTTTAAAGAACTTGTGACTGCTTAGGGGCACCCCACAGCTTAGTTCAGACAACGTGGACTTTGGAATTTTAAAACGGTTACACTGATCTCACCTTCTAATTTGCCAAGTACTTTCTTGACCGCGTTAGAACAACCTTCGCATGTCATTTCCACGTCGAATTCGTACACCTGTGAAAAAAAATATAAAGCAAACAAATCGTAGAATGAAAATAAATTCAAAACGGTTCAACATTTACACTTCGGTACACCGTAGAGAGAAAAGCAAAATTATAGTCGCGTAACTTATTACGGTAGTGGCATTGAAAAAAAGAGTTTCTATCATGCATTTCTTTGCTTAAATAGATTTACATTACAATTTTGTAGTGGATTTTCTCTTTCATAGCAAAATAAAAGGTTTTGATTGAATCACCCACCTGAGACTGAGCGTCCGCCATGTTGACAACAGTTCGGTAAGTGGTTTCCTGTCTTTATGAGCTCTAATCTCTGGAAGGCACATGCGTGTCTGATTACAAACAGGCGCGTCATACTATCGCAGAGAATTACAAAGAATGTACTTAAAATTGAAGACACCATTTTGGGGAACACAATTTATTTTTATTTTCGGTAGCTTATAAACCGTTCATTGTTATCATTAGGTTTCTTTTTATTGGCGCTGACATCAATATGCAATTTAAATCTATACTGTGAACTCTTTCCATAATTAGGGACCGGTCATTGTTTATGGGTGGGGTGAGGGAAATGAAAATTTAACTACACAATTATCGATGACCCTTTCCCCTTCAAAACTCTTGAAGAAATCTTTCTCCCCACCCCCTCCAACTCAAGGTCCATACAATAATCTTGCCCCTCTCCTCACAAAAAATGCGCTTTTTCGTCTTGAGATTGTCTGCAGATGACTTTTATAGAAAAAAACTACTCTAGGAGTACCAGACACTAATGAATGCTTCATCAGTCCTGTATGAAGCTGTGGATACTGACAGCTTCAAAACCGTGTAAACACTAAAATCATTGTGGCTGCTCCCTCAATTCCCCCCCCCCCCAAAAAAAAACCGAGGCATTTTTACGTATTTGGAATGCTGAAAGTGTAATTTTGAGGTGCTAAAATGATTTTTTTTCCTGCTGGTTTAGTTATTGTTTTATGTGGGTAATTTCCCTGCCCCTTCATTTGACGGGGCCTAAAAAAATGTCCCCCCCCCCCTTCGCCGACTCTCGAGATGGTCCAAAAAAATCGGTGACTCGCCCCAATCCCCCCTCCCCCGACAATAAATAATGACGGGTCCCTAAGATCTTTCCATAAGTCTTGCTCAATTTTGGTTTTCAGTTTGCTATTTGGTTTTAACTGTACGTAGGCGTGCTTTCTGAAATAAATAATTATATCTTCATAAAAAATTTAAAAGAATAGCTTTCAGATATGATTAATAAAGTTATAATTAACTTTGACTTGTACCTATCTACTAGATCAGCGGTGCACGTCCGTTGATACCGGAAGTGACATTTAGTCGTACCTATCTAGATGTTATAGATCAGTGGTACACGGGCGTTGATGCCGGAAGTGACACATCTGGGAATCACGATCACGAGTTAAAACTGAAACCATGTGACTCGCAAGATGTGTGTTGTTTACAGAGATTTACGTGTGTGATTCACCGATTATGTGACTTTAGATTTTCCTTGATTTCGACGAAGTAGATTTAGTGTTTAATCTCAGTGCCACGGCGTCGTGTTTTGCTTGTGCGATGATGTTTGTTCCGATCGCAATAACGATTTCTTTTTTTGTTGCGAGTTTGGCGCAAGTGCCACCGCCGGTAAGTTCGTTGTTGTGATCTACAACAAGTACAAACAACAGTGGTGTGAAACATTGCCTTTAGTAATGCAAATTCTTGATAATATGCGGTGCATTTTTTTTTTCTTTTTTCAAATGTTAATGGCGTTTGGGATACAGGGTCCTGGCACGGGATAGGCGTACTGAGGGAAAGCCCGCCGCGAGCGGAGCGAGTCTGTGTCTCTGGTCCCGGTGACGGGATCCAGGTTTGAAAGACTCTGGTCCCGGGGAATTTTGATCTTGTTATATTGAACACGACCTGCCCAATCACACGATTCGTAACCTAACCAAACCTAATCACCTGTGAAGTTAATCTACGTTTAAAACGCAGCGTGTGTAGTCCCGGTTGGGCAGTGAAACAGTTACCGCCCAACCGGGACTAGAGGCACTGGGTTTTAAACGTAGATTAATTTAGAGTTAGGTTGTTGGTAGAGTTCAAGCCTATTTATTTGTTTATTTAAATTAGTTGTAGCATCCAATGACATTAACCCTTTAAGGACTGCGTTTGTGCTGAGGTCTCGTAACGAACTTAGAAAAAAATTCATAGCGTCTCACCCACTTGAAGTAAGGGAATGAAACCTGTGTTATTTTATTCCTTAATGATCTGGCCTTCATATCACATTTATAGTTTCACTGTAATTGACTGGAAGTTTTCAATCTGACCTTTTGAAGAGCTGTAAACAATGATTATATTGCAGGCTTAAACAACCTCCAAGTCGAAAAAAAAAGCAGCTCTGCGTAGTATGGAACCCTGATAACACAAAACATCATATATTTTTTGGACAACTTAGATTAGTTTATAGAGCTGTTCAGGTAACGTTTCTTCAGGCAGTTTACGTTCATTTTAACAAGGTCAAGGCCTAGGTTTCAACAAATTCTCCGGAACCAGAGTCACAGCCTTCTAAAAACGTTACTTATCCTTTTGTGTTTGCCAGGTTTCATTGTAGAGGTACAGTCCCGGCAGCACACCCAAGCTAGACTTGGAACAGTTATGGACCAGTCAGTCCTAAAAATATTGCTTCATAAAAACTATACAACTGTATGCTTTTAACAATTTTTCGCGCTGCTCACGGGTTGCTTTTCCGTGGTCGCCTGTCCTGTTCCTAGATCCTGTGGTTTGGGGTGGTTAACATTATTTAATTTAAGTTCGCCTGCCAAGTTGCATGATCATTTCGTTTCTCACGTTATTTTTTTTTTTTAGTGGTAGATAGGTGTTTAAAAAATGATTTGAAATAAGAAACGGAGGTAACATAACCCTAATGTGTGTCAGTCGGGGCAAAGTGTCTTAATGACTATCCTGTATGCCAGGCCAGTGGCGTAGCTACATTAGGTGGGGGTGGTGGCAAATTAGCTTTTGGGGGCCCCCCTCCTTCATATGGCCCATAAAAAACGCCCTAGCTGAAAAATGCTTTAAATTAAAACTTTTTTTTTGTTGTTATAACGAAAATAGAGACCACTTTTTCCTACTCCAGTCCAGTCAGGTGGTCAGGTGGAAAAAAAACTTTGAAAAAGTTTGGAGAAATTTTTCAACTCGTGCGGATTTTATGGGCCCATATTTTTTTGATGGTAGTGAATGGACGGAAGGGGAGGCTCTTCTAATACCGATGGTACGGATGATTTACTTAGGTTTACGTTCATTATCACTTAGGGCCTACTTCTTTTTAACGCAGTACCAACAGTAACTGAAACACTTTTGGTACTGCGTTAAAAAGAAGTAAGTGATAAAGGGAGGCTCGAAATTCAATTTTAAAAAAAACCAGTTTATATCAAATTAAATAACTAGTGTACTACAACAGAGCCTTTTTTAAATCTAAATAATTTTTTTTTCTTCGGGGTCCCCTGAGGCTGGGGGCCGGCCACCCTGTAGCTGCGCCACTGCACCAGGCCAGAAGTCCTTGGCTTTAGCCTGACTTCAGCCACCCCTGTTATTTTCGGGATGAGAAGGGCATTGTGATGCCTAGAGCTTATTCCGATTGCGGCGTGTAAAAGATCTTATTTTCAAAATAAAATCACTTGAAAGAAAGTATCTGAAATATAAAAAAAAGCTTGAAAATGCACTGCCTATCAGGTTATGGAGAAAAACTTTATATGTGGTGCTGCATTCTTAATGTAGTGGTACAATCATGTAAAACCTGCTTAGTCACATTGTTATTGCTAGCTATCATCGTTATAGCTAACTGTAGAAAACTTATTCACAAGATGACGTTGTTGAGCAACAAACACATCGGTTTCCAACCTTTAAAAAAAA
>JAHWFP010269784.1:688-15687 GCA_023313725.1 Lithobius niger | reverse complement strand
TGTTACGCCGGGGAACAACTAGTTTACCATAATATATCGTCCTAGATGCAACTTAATATTAAACCGCTGGCTAAAATTTCTGTCATGGTAGATAATTATTAATATTAAAGGATTAGTCAAACTCGGTTAAATATAGAAACAAATAACAAAGCTGGCGTGCAAAAATTTTAACTTTTCTATTTATTTATTTAGAGTAAAAATATTCATATGAAAGTGCAGTCCGGGTCAGGGGAAGGCGCTGCTTGAGTAAGCGAAGAGAACGAAAATCAGCGTTGTTAGCCAGTGTGTGCACAAATACATAGATGGGACACATGCCTTGTCTTCCGCAACAAAAGACGAGAGCGAGCAAACCCTCCAAATGTTGCAAACGGTGCATCAAACACCGCGCCAACCTGTAGCTGCAGCACTGATACTGAAACCGTGTCTCACTTTTTGTTTGTGTGTCACAGTTGGGCGGCTTATCGTGGGCACTCCATACATAACTGAGACGCGGATCTGAAAAAGATTCTTGGTGTACCCCAGCACATTTCTGGTACCGCTGTTCTAAGGCAGATGCTTTCACCTCCGCAAGTTGACCGGGCGTTTTAATTAGGTTTTCATGGTTTCATTAGAAGGTATTCAAGAGGAGTGTGCATGGGCTACGCTGCTCCGAATGGGCATTGCTATGGTTATCTGGACTAGGTGTAAGTTTAGACTTAAGGTATAATAAGAGTGTTTGAATGTACAGATCCTTTAGATTCTCAATAAATCTAATCTGAATCTGCATCAAACACCACGCGTGTAACATAGCACGGGCTTCAGCTTGTCTATATATGCAATACGGTTAGTTGGGATTATCACACAGCAAAACCGTCATGTCCTATAATGAAAGAGAGCGAGTAGGTTCATTCTTGGCACGGCAGCACAGAAAAAGGGCGATCGGCTGACATTGCGAACGGATGTGCCCTGTAACAATCAGTAACAAACTAAATATTTCTTCAATAATGCGGGCTAATATCGCCGAGTAGTTTTTAAAGGGTGCAAAGGTTTTTTTTTTTGTAGCGAGCGTTAACTGTTTAAAGTTGGTTGAGTAACAATTACTACATTCACGATCGTTCTAGTGGGCTTATCGCGTTTGGTATCCCTTGGCTTCTCCATTTGAATACTATTTATTTACCTAAGAAGACCACACACACCTGGGGTTCCAAGGAAGGGGGGGGCAGGGAATGGTGGGGGGGGGAACGATTCAGACCACACAATGGGGGAATAACGCGGGGGACAGGAGATTCGGAGGGGAAAGGGGTATCAGGGGAGGTGGATGCAGGAGGTACGGGATGGGAGGGCGAGGGATAAAAGGGAATGTGGGGGAGGGGGTTAGCGGCCATGTTCATTTCACGTTGCCCAGTAAAGTATTTCACTTGTGGAAACCAGCACGGCTTATGTTACGCCGGGGGTACAGTTAGTACTTTTTTTAAAACGCCTCTTTCGTGACATTGGCCGCCATTTTGCTTATCGATGCACCAGGAAGTATATTCTAAAACATCTCATGCGTGACGTCACCTTTGAGAGTCGCGATTGATGTAATCGTCAGCTGAGCAGTTCGGCGAGTTAAGGACGAAAAGAGAAAACTCGCACACGTTTGTTACGAAATGCAACGTGTAGCAGACTCGTCAGCCACGTGGAGGACAGAATCGAAGTAGTACTGTATTACTCTGAAGTCAAGGTTGTAGCTGGTTTCATACTCAAAAGTGTCGGCACCTGACAGTATCCTGTCCGCCCACCTTCAATCTCTTAACGATGAAACTTGAAGGATTGAACTTCCTCAACGTATTATCTAGACGATAATAACTGAGGAATTTTCAGCTTGCAGGCGTGATGCTTTTACGTCATCACCCATTACGTCATTACGTTCCATTCCGAACTAAAAATAAAAGGAAAAAGAAAAATGCCGGCCACTAGCGAGATATGTTTTTGTCAGCTAAGCCAAACAACCTCGATCTTTGAAGGTCGTCATATCATTCAACCGAGGAAACGCCGCGATGGTAGCTAGCTATAATTAGCTGGGGAGTATGATGAAAACGTTACTGATGCATCTTTCTTTCTGTCTGCGAATGGTGGACAGTCATCCTTTAACTTTTGTTTTTTCTCTATACCTGTGCCTTTTCCTTACATGTTCCACAATTTGAATTTCGGCCCCGCTGGAATTTAAGCTCAAATTGACAAAATATTCAAGGCTGGGTCGATCACGAGCCGATCAATAGACAAAATTGGCCGATGCCAAACCGATCCCGATCACCGATACCATACCCGATAACCCACCCCACTTCCCAGTTAAACTAAATCTCCATTAGTGAATTATGTTTTTACAAGAAAGTTATTTCTGAAAGCATTGCTTACATAAAGCATAGGCCTAAATGCACATAATTATTTAAAAAATATTGGTTTAAAATAATATATTGCATGTGCATGTGCATTTTAAAACACAAAGCCAGTCGAATTTAACATTTTGCCTTGTCATTTCTAAACAATAACAGACAGCTGCTTGGGGTTTGGACTATGGGAAAGCTAGTGAAAAAAACTTCAAAACGGTGTATTCAAACATCAAAATCGGGTTTGCACGATTGTGCGAAATTTGCACGAATGTCCTGCACGTTTAGCGATGCCATCGGGGGCCTTTGAGTCCCTGCAATCGATGTAGTGTTTAAATTAAACGTCAATCTCGTAAAAAAATGCATCCCCTGCCCGTGCTTCGCTGTGACTAAAGAACTACTCTTAAAAAAAAAGCAACTAGTCTATAGCACACACCCCTTCCCCCTCTCTCAACAAAAGATGTATTATTCGATTTTTTTATTTATACAGGGAGTTCGAGCTTACGCCTAGGACTAGACTAGATTTTTATAACTTTTGTTTACTTTTGTTTTCTATTCCTGTTCCTCCAAATTAGGATGGCAACTTCCAGTTCCGACATCTTTAATATAATGTCAGTCAAGGTCGAATTAAAGCACGCTTGCTATTTGGAGGATGCCGATCTCACCCTGGTGAAAAAAGCGGCCACAAGCAGCAGGTTCACAGCTTGATTGGGCTATTGGACGACGAAACCGTCTTTTTGGAGCCTGGCAGGGTCGTCGTGGGCCCTCAACACTACACAATCCCATACCTGACTGCCAGCTACGGGAATGGTGGAGTGACTGGAAAAAACGTGCTGGCCATGACGCTTCTGCTACAAAACATGAGAGATTACGTGGGCAAACTGACTTTGAATTATTTCAACCACGTGATGGTGGAAAATTTCTCACCGGTTTCGACTACAAGCCGTGGTTTAGCTTCAACTTTACCGAGGGGATCGATCGGGACGCACTGGTAGTCATCTTGTGTTTAGGGCGTAGGATCATCGCCACGAGACACAATGGCACCGCTCCTACCAGGCCTTGTTGCACCGCCGTTATGGAACTGGGTTCCTTATTAAACATGCAACATCGTACGACCAGCCATTACAAATTCCCTTTCCCTTATAGACCGCTCTGCAAGGAGAAGTCTTATATCCTGACTTTTATCAAAAGAATAGTCCCCTATCCCACAATTGATTTTTTTTTAGAACTGGGGGTTATATAAATACTAAGCTTCCCGACCGAACGTCAGTCACTCGACCTCCCTCCGACATGGCAACTGTTAGCGTTAACGTAGACCATTTTAATCAACATCCCTATGTCAAAATGTGTAAAAATCTTATTTTCGTTTTGTTTTTGATCGTGAATTTCGTAGATGCGCTGCTCAACAGGCCCGTTCCTCCTCCTCTTTCGACGCGTCCAAGAAACACAATTGGGCCGAGATTTGCTCAGGTGCAGTGCCGGCCAATCGAACGGATGCTGAGGTTGCCATACTAGCTTCTCTGAACAGGCACGAGCTCTATCCTTTCCTAGAAAAGGCTAACCTAAAGTCTACGCCACGCTTTATTACCATTTGCAAGCCGTCACACGATCACTGCTTGTCTCATTCGGCCAAGGAATGGTATCTCTTGCTGTTGAAACTCGGCAATTACGAGATCGCTCGATGAATCCCCCTCCTCCTCAAAAATGGGAAATCTGCATCCAAACTGTCTTCCCATCGTAAAAGCCACCCAGGAATACTTTTATTTCGTTTATTCGCAGTCAACTCTACCCCTTTCAATAGCACCCTTCGCCTGGCCGCAGGGTGCTGCCAGGGCCTCGCGCCCTCTCCCCGCCCTGGGAGATGGTGAGGAATGCTGGTGAGTAGGTAGTTCATTCGAAGACTAGATTAACCTTAGGTCTCTCTCTAACTCTCTCTCTCTCACTGTATCTCTCACTGTCTCTCTTCTCTTTCTCTAACTTCTCTACACCGATGGCCCTCGTCACAGAACACTGTTCAATGCTATCGTTTCCGACCCCACAACGAGCTGGACTGATAGACTAGTTGGATGAGATGACGGATACAACAATCGAACAGATACATTGGTATTTTAACAACTACCAGCCGTGGATGGAGAAGTACAGGGACAAGATTGGATTTCACAAGGGACTTCCCCATGCAGGCTGACCGCTACAACGCTTCGGTACAGAAACTGTTCGTACTGGATGACCAGATGCAAAACGTGCATCTGGATGACCAGATGCAAAACGTGAGCAACGCCGGTTGCAACATGTCCGACTGGTTCACACGTTTCGGTCACCACAAATTCAACATCTGCTATTTGACGCAGAATTTGTACTGCCAGGGCAAGAACCAGAGGACCATAGCGCTCAACAGGCAGTATTACGTCCTGTTGCGCAACCAGTGAGACAAGCGGCAGATAGCCACTTTCGCTTCCCAAGTTTACCCCGGCAAGACCAAACAGTTCGTGTAGGCCTACGAGAATGCCATTGGTCTAAAGGATTTCGGTTACCTGCTGGTGGACTTGCCTTCCAAGTCGCATGATCTGGCGAGACTCAGGACGTCTATATTTCCCGACGAAGCCCCCTGCATCGTTTATTTGCTCTGAGGACGCGAGATGGAAAGGGCACACAAGCACTTACTTTACTGAAAAACGCCGACAAGTCTCAGGTCGACTGCCTGTCAGAAATTGTCTTAAACCTTCTTAACAACCGACTCCCCGTCATTCCGGTAGCCAGGTCCAAGTTGAAAAAATAAAAGAAACAGATCAGACTTATCAGCTCCAAGAAGGCATCGTTTAAGGCCAGAAAACGGGCTCTGGTGGAGTCTGGAGGGTTCATTCAATACTTCGTCCCGGCGGCCATATCCCTCTTGGGGGATTATTCAACAAGTAAAAAAAGAATGAGTCTGCTAAAGAAGACGTGCTCTTGCCCAAAGACGAATATGAAATGAGTTGGCTGCCGATGGAGAACGCCACACTGGCGTTGGCCGCTCAGCCTCACGGGTTTCAGTACCAGACCGAAAGAGCTCTCTATGGAAAACTGGTCACCATAGAGGCTCAGATCGATGCCATCCTGAAAAACGACAGTCTGCCTTTCGGAAATTCATAGGACAGTTTGAACAGCAGAAGGACGCTTTCGTGGAGCAGTTTTCGAAACCCATACTACGCAGGAGCATCAGGACCAAACCCCCATAAGAATGGAAGCCATGGAGCAATACCTGAACAAGATCTGCGACGACGATCGGGGAGGCCTCCAGTTATGGCACGGCGTCCAAACTACTAGCCAGAGCCAAGAAGGATGGGAAGAAATACGATATCAATCGGATCAAGGAGCGGCTGAAGCATCAGGATGCCCACACCATCCACAAAGCGGTCAGGTTCAGATTTCCCAGGAACAAGATCATTACGGGAAGGGTGGACAATCACATGGAATGCGATCTCAATGATATGATCAGTCTGAAACGTTACAACGAACCGTACAGGTATGTTCTCACCTGCATGAACGGTTTCAGTCGCAAGGTCTGGCTGGAAATGTTGAAAACAAAGTCGGTGGCTGAAAAGGTTCGTGCTTTCGAGAAGATTTATAAACACATGCCTTCCACCCCTAGTTTTCTGACTTCGGACAAGGGCATAGAGTTTCAAGCTCGAGGGGTCCAGGATCTCTTCAAGGAGCTCGGCATCAAGTTCTACACCACCGAGAACAAAGACTTGAAGTCGTCCAAGATTGAACGCTTCCAGAGAATTTTGAAGACCCTCTTGCACAAACACTTCACCACCAAAGGGATCCTGGAGTACATACCCACGATTCAAAAAATTGTGGACACCTACAACAAGAGCGTGCACTGCAGAACGAAAATAGCCCCCGACAACATCAATCACAAAAACCACAAGTAACTGTGGCGCAAGATCTACGGAGGAGACTTAAAGAAGTTGGGCCGTGCCATCCACCCCCCCCCCCCCACCGCATCAAGAAAAACGTCCCTCTGGCCGTGGGAGACAAAGTCAGGACATCCATCACAAAGGGCAAGTTCGACAAAGCTTACCGAGGTATGTGGTCCAGAGAGATATTTTTCGTGACCCACGTCCTGGTACCCAAAGGAGGGTTGGCACAGGTTATGGCGAGACTGAAGGATTACAACGGGGAAACCATCAAAAGATGATTCTACGTGCACGAACTTCAGAAAGTGGTTAAAAACGAAGGTGTGGTCTACCACTGGGTAGACAAGGTTCTGAAAACGAGGGGGAAAGGATGCAAAAAAAATACTACATTCAATTCGAGGGTTACGATGCCTCCCACAACCGTTGGATCCCCGCCAGAGACTTGAAGAAGTCGTGATGGAGGGAGATTCTTTCTACATGACTTTGCCGACGAATGCCAGTCTGGACCTGTTTCCGGACAATGCCCTGAACGACTGCACTACCACGCTGGCTCAGAGAGTGAGCCTGACAGGCGACTGGGACGTGGGCCTTGCCGTGGTGCAATTCACCAGGAACTGGAGCAACGTGACGGAACAGAGCGTCCTGAACATGCAGCTAAGGACGTGCACCTACGTCAAGTTTCTCAGGTTCGATATCGATACCTACGCGGAATCCGAAGCGGCTGTTGGCGATGAGGTGGTGGAAGAGGAAATGAAAGATGACAAAGCAAAATTGGATGTTGCGGATAAGAGGTTGGGCTAGGACGTGTTCATCGTAGGGGTCGACCTGGTGAATTACAGGATGAAAAACGGTATAAATTTATCAACCTCTGGGTAGTCAAGACTCTCGAGCAGCCGATCATTGTGTTCCGCTACGATGAGAGCACTCGTCTCATCACCATCGCCAACAAGCACCACAGAGGGGCCAGACTGTGCCTCTCTTACAGCCTGTCCGAGTTTCTGGGATGGGAAAGAACAGCAAAAGTTCAAAGAGAGTTATTTCGACCTCGTCGTGGGAGACGATCCGAAGAAGGGAGGAGGCCCTGTGCCCATAGAGATTATCGATGACCAATTCAATGATGGGGGGTTGGTGGTTGTCCTACATCACACATCTCTCGACTCTGCCCGTCTATCTACCCCAAGGGTTTTATTGCAGAGGAGAGTAGATCATGGCCAGGCTAAATCGTGTTATTCGAGACAGGATCGATGTTGAACAGTACCCGGAATTTAATTACAACGAGAGAACGAACGTAGTTACCGTCATCATGCCCAACCAAGTGTTGTCCAACGAGAAATGTAACACTGCCCTAGAAATAGTGGGCCTCATGGTCAGTTTTCCTCCCGCCAATACCGACAAATTTATCACGTCTTTCAAAGTGGGCAAGGAGCGACTAGCCTTGAAGGGTGTACTGAATAGTATTTTTGTATACAGCGACATTGTGAATGAGACTGTAGTGGGAGATGTTCTGGGTCCTTTGCTTCAGGTAATTAAAATAGATGGGGTGGATAAAACTCAGGAAATCTTCACCAAGCCTTACTATTGTCCTCTCGCTAGGCCCGATTTCGAAACGGTAAGGAACCTATTTAATGACGGACATGGGGGGGAAAAGTGGCATTCCGCTTGTGAGAGGTTAGGGTAACGTTACACTTTAGGCGTCGTCCCTGATCATGGCCAGGCGAAAGAGAAGGGTTAAGAAAACGACGACTAGACAGAGGGGTGGGTCTTTCGAGATTATGGACCTTCTCAAAAATCATTACCCATCAGCTAGAAAGAAACCTTTAAACTTACTTTTGCCTATTTGATGAGGCGTCGTTAGAATTTGAGCTCATTTATATCCAGAAGGGTCGACCGATCGAACGCAAAGCGGGATGCATACCCCCTACGTTGGATTGGACCCGCGGGTATGCGTCAGTCAATATTGTTCGCGTAATCAGATAGAGGAGAGCCTTACTTTTCTGGCGGGCGCATCAGAGGGGGAATGGTTTTTGGGGGATGTCCGGGGGGGGAGGGGGGGGGTGCGTGTTCAGGTTGGCTCTCCCCTTTATTAAAAACATTCTTTTCGGAGTAGGAAGGTACGCGCTGAGAAGCAGCTCCTAGCTGCTGGACGACTTTCAGGGGGGACCTCCTTTAAGGGGGCTGCCAAAAAGAGGTGGGACGCGGCTAAATAAGACGCTGTTGCGGTAGCGACGGGAGGACAGTCTGGAACAGGTCGAAAGAGGAAGAAGTGTTGTCGTCAAAAGAAAGGCCAGTCGGGAGGGAAACGTCTTCATGGTCTAGTCTTCTTCATGGTCTTCTTCATGGTCTAGTCTTCATGGTCTTCATGGTCTAGTCTTCATGGTCGTACGACGCCGTAAAGCCCCTTCATGTTGTCGTCTTCCGAGAAGTAAGGCGGATTTTTTCGACTGGATATAGACTGTCAGTAGTATAAAAGTGCGATTGGGCTGTCGCGTCACATCTAAAAAACCCGGGGGTATACAAACCCAGGGAAAAAAATGGGGAGGAGGTTATGGCTTTTTCCCCTCTAAATATTTTGGTTCATCTGGCAAAAAAATGTAGCAATTATTGAAAAAAATACGGAAGTGTTTAAAAAAAAGAAAAAAAAGTAATTAATTAAAAAAATTAGAAAATAATGGTCTTACAGCTAAACGTTCGAAATTTGGGCCCCCCCCGGGGGGGGGACCCCACATGGCACTCCAGCTTTTACTTGATCCTGTTAAAAATTGTTTTGGCCCACCCCCAAAATTTGTGTAGCTATAACTTTTGAACCGTTGGTCATACAGCGAAACGGTTTGAAATTTGGCCCCATTCCGACAACCCCCTATGCCCCTCGCGCTTTTTGTTAGCCCTGTCAAAAATTTTTTTGGGCCTACCCCCAAAATTTGTGTACCTTCAAATAGCCATAACTTTTGATCCGTTGGTCGTACAGCGAAACGGTTTGAAATTTGGCCCCTTTCCAACAACTCTACATGCCATTCTCGTTTGTACTTAACCCGGTCAAATTTTTTTTGGCCCACCCCCAAAATTTGTGTACCTTCAACTAGCCATAACTTTTGAACCATCGGTCCTACAGCGAAACGGTTTGAAATTTGGTTTCTTTATGTAACCCCGTACATTGAACACCAAGTATGACAACAATAAAAAAATGAAGATTTTTCTTATTACGTTATTTTATTGGCCACTTCGAATAAACTAAAAAATGGGTTCATTTCTGGATCCATGATTAGAGAACTTTTTGTCTTATTTTGGGTTATATTTGAGTATCGTT
Source organism: Lithobius niger (assembly GCA_023313725.1). Classification (NCBI taxonomy): domain Eukaryota; kingdom Metazoa; phylum Arthropoda; class Chilopoda; order Lithobiomorpha; family Lithobiidae; genus Lithobius; species Lithobius niger. The sequence continues at coordinate 6,136 of JAHWFP010269784.1, read as the reverse complement.
GTGTTCCTGGTAGGTATAACCTTGGTGGTAAGGCAGTCGTGACCCACTTGCCCTACCTATTTCAATTCATTTGACCATGTTATTTTAAACTTGTTTTATGTTTCACTTATACACATGCTTTTAATTTTTGCTTTTGCGCTGTCGTAATCTCATTAATTTTTGTTGTACCATTTTCCCTCTTCTTCATGTATTCACTGCTGTTCCTTCTTTGGGCTGGCAGTCAGTGATCCCCTGGGTCCTTGTCAGTTCTGTTGCTCTGGCAACAAAATTATTATTATTATAAACAAACGCTGGTTGTAACATCAAAGAAAAGCACATTTGACTCCACTTTTGTGTTTTGTTTAGAATTCCAATTTTACCATTAACTGGTTGTTGGACTGTTTTGAGCTTTACAACACAAGGACAAATGAACTATTGTTATAATTTTAATGCCTTTTTCATATTAAAACAATACTGGTATTTGGTACTAGATGTTAAAAGATTCTGCATGTACTTTTGTACGGTGACAGTGTCTCCTTAATTGAAATGTTATTGATGTGACATTTTATGTTTTTGATGAAATATTTAGATCACGTAGTAGGCTTAGTAGGAAAACTACTATATTTTTCTGTGTTTATTGATTTTCGATTTGGGTAGGGGGGGGGGGCAGATTGGCCTAATTACAATACATAATTCCGGCTGTATTCTCTCTGTACGACGGATATGCTCAGGATTGTTAGCTTATTAGCCACTTGACTGATTGCGTGTTCTCTGATGGTTTTATGGCATGTAATACTCACTTTGTATTTGATTTTAGGTAGTGAAAGTCAAATTTCGTGGGGCTTATGACTGATGTTGAGGGTTTTAAATAAATTATATACCGTAATTAGTGGTCATCAGGACAAACCTATCACCATTACCTTTTGGACTTAAATGTTAGACTGAGTGGGGAATCGAACCCATGACCTTCGAAACCGAAGGTCGGAGTCATACAGTTAAACCATACTGACTTGATCTTTTTTAGAATTTTGATAAAAAGGGAAACATGCATAGGCAGCATTTTTATACACACACACACATATACACATAAATATACGTTTTGTCCAGTCACCACTGGAAAGATAGTGCACCACACACTGAGTGAAACAGAAATTAACACACAATTAATAGGTCATGTTAGTATGGTTTAATGGTAAGACTCCAACCTGTGGTTTCGAAGATCATGGATTCCATTCCCCGCTCAAGCAATCTGACATTTAAGTCCAAAAGGTAACGAATTAGGTCTGCATCCACATTTTTTTAATTAGTGGTCACGTCACGATGTACCTTTTCTAATTACGATACTTAATTCCGGCTTTATTACTCTCCCACGCTTATTCTCAATGATATTTCGGCCTCTGGCTCCTAGCAAATTTTACAGTGTCCTGCGAGTTCACTTGTATCGTAATACATCCGAACGTTTATCATGTTAGATGGTGACATAAGAAATTCTCCGTTGAGCTTATTTCTGAGGTCTGTCTGAGACTTTACATAAATTATGGAACTGTAATTAGGTCATATCACGCCTCTTCGCGATCAACAACTTCTTTCACGTTCATTTTTTGAACTTCTGCAATTTTCACCTGAGTTGTTCATGAAAACTTGATTCAGCAATGAAGAGAATTTTTGAAAATTAATTCTAGAAATGAAAATAATCTAATTGTCCTAAATAATGAAGATTTGTGCTCTACGGTGCTTCTATGGTGAAAAAATCTTTTCAAGAGAATGACCCTACGATGAAGACTTACGGTTCTGTGATTGTGCTCTGTGGTGCTTCTATAGTGTAAAAATCTTTTCAAGAGAATGACCCTACGACGAAGATTGTGCTCTGTGGTGCTCCTATAGTGCAAAAATATTTTCAAGAAAAACACATCCCAACGAAGATTTGCGGTTCTGTGATTGTGCTCTGTGGTGCTTCTATAGTGTAAAAATCTTTTCAAGAGAACGACCCTACGATGAAGATTTGTGGTTCTGTGATTGTGCTCTGTGGTGCTCCTATAGCGTAAAAATCTTTTCAAGGATGTTTTCAAATACTTACTCGCATATGTTATTTAAAATATCTATAAAATTCAAAATGATAAAAAAAAATCCAAGCTAAATTAAACCTAAAAAAATTACAGGAAACTAAAATACTAAATAATTTTGATAGTTTCAAATTTTGTTTTCCAAAAGTTAAAGAGGCGGCGTAAGGACTGGCTATATGGGGAGGTTTGGAGGCAGCGCGTTAAACAAATAAAACTGAAAAATATTCAAAAATTAAAGGAAACTAAAATACTAAATAATTTTTATGGTTTCAAATTTTCTTTCCAAAAGTTAAGCCGTGGTGTAAGGAATTGGTTATAAGGTGAGGTTTGGAGACCAATGTTCGCGTTAAACAAATTAAACCTAAAAAAATTAATATCTTCAAAAAATTAAAAGAAGCTAAAATACTAAATAATTTTGATGGTTTCAAATTTTGTTTTCCAAAAGTTAAAGAGGCGGCGTAAGGACTGGCTATATGGGGAGGTTTGGAGGCCAGCGCGTTAAACAAATAAAACCTAAAAAAATTTTAAAGTTTAAAGGAAGCTAAAATGCAAAATAATTTTAAAGGTTTCAAATTTTGCTGGCCAAAAATTTAAGAGTTAGTGTTAAGGTTTGGCTATATAGGGAGAAGGAGGCCAATTTTTGCGTTAAAAAAATTAAACCTAATAAAATTTTCAAAAATAAATGGTTTCTAAAGACCGAGTAAGGATTGGTTGTAAGGTTATAAAACTGTGAAACTTTTTTCCCCAGCATAATAAAAAGTATAAATAATTTTTTTGAATGGAAACCAAAACAATTTTCACTTGTATACAGGGTGTTCGGAAATTGGTGTCAAATATTTTGAGGGTCCGCTGTGTGATCAAAGATAAGAAGAAAAAGTCCTATAAACATGGGTCCGGAAATGCACCAGTCTTTAGTTACAGCCCCCCCCCCCCCAGGTTTGGGGTAAACAGTTCTTAAATACCTCGTAATGATTCACCGTTTCCATTCCAAACTCAGGATATGTGCCATATCATACCTGGTAGTTCAGTACTTCATAATACAGTATTGGGTCGCACAACTTATCAGAGGGAGAGGTAATTTTCTTATGGGGGGGGGGGGATCAAACGTGGGGGAAGAGAGGTGTAACTGCTTTGGTCTTGTACTTTAATGAAACAAATTGTAGAAAAAACACATCGTGTGAATGAAAACAATCGAAAGTAGTACTGTACTTTCTTTCATTACGTGTAAAGACCAAGTAGGTTACATCATTTTCCAAGTTTGTGCCCCCCCCTCCAAAAAAAAACCAACTACTGTACGTACATCTCTGTGAAGAGCACCAAACATTATCAATCGGGTATCCTCGCCATTAAAAGTGAGGGATTTAATGTGTTTGTTTTCTACTCTTCAAGCAAAGAAGCTTAAAACGTAAAAGTGGGGGAATCCTTAGAATTCGGATGATCACTTGTTTCATTGGCCGAAGCGGCGAGAACAACATTACTGTACTCAACCCACACATTTGAATTTGGTTGCTTATTTGTTTGTTTGTTTGTTGCCTTTGTCTAACGCTCCAGCTTCCACAAAAATCATCGCATAAACTTGGTTTTGATTTGGAGGTAAATCTCCTCCTCAGATTCTTTGTAGTTTTAAGTGTTAAAGACAAAAATCCTTGAAAACCCAACTTCTAAAAAACAATAACTTAGAAGTCTTAAAAGTTACATTACAGCGGGCAAGCTCTGCCATTCATTAGTTGCTATCCCCAGTTACGATCTCCCTTCCAGAATATAATAACATTTATTGACAAAAACAACAACGTTTGTGATGCGAAAAAGTACTGTAATCACAAATTCAAATCGAACATTCGCATATCTGTACAAGGTGACCTTGAACACCATTTGGAGAGTCCACATTTCGAGGTTGACAGACGACTTCTTGTTAATACAGGGGTTTGTTAAATCACTTGATGACTTAAATCTAAAGGTGACATTGTGATCCTTTGTTCACGTTTACTGTTCGGTAGTTCTCTTCCCTAAGTATGGAGTATCCAGACATCGAACTGGCAGACATGCACTACATGTATGGTCTTGCAGATGGAAATGCATTGGAAGCACGACGTCTCTACGCTCAAAGGTATCCAGACAGGAATTTGCCATGTGCTAGAACGTTCAGTCGTATCCACCAGCGCTTACGGGAAACAGGCTCATTTGGGAGACGGACATCGGATGCTGGAAGACCCAGAACTGTGCGAACTGTTGGCTTGGAAGACAGAGTTCTCCAGCACGTAGCAGAAATTCCATCGGATAGCACACGACGCATTGCACGCAGAGAGGGTATCAGTAATTCGACGATTTGGGACATTTTGCATCATAACCTGCTATACCCCTACCATTTGCAACGTGTCCAAGGTCTTGGCGAGGCCGACCTTCCACCACGACGAGCGTTCTGTGTGCGACTGAATCATGAATGTGGAGCAGACGCTCATTTCCTGCCGTCTATCCTGTTTACAGATGAGGCTGGCTTCACACGTGATGGCATATTCAACTATCACAACAACCATCTTTGGGACCATGCAAATCCGCACGAGGTACAACAATCTAGACATCAACAACAATTTAGTCTAAACGTTTGGGCTGGAATTGTTGGTGATCATTTGGTAGGGCCTTTTTTTCTACCTCGACGCCTAAATGGAGAAACCTACCTCCATTTCCTCCAGTATGACTTGCCCCAACTACTGGAAGACGTTCCCCTGGCAGTCAGGACACGAATGTGGCTTATGCACGATGGTGCACCTGCTCACTTCTGCCTTTTGGCCCGACATTACCTTGATGGAAGCTTTCCTGACAGATGGATTGGACGTGCAGGCCCAATAGCATGGCCTGCTAGATCCCCGGACTTTTATCTTTGGGGACACTTAAAGTCACTCGTGTACAGTACACCAATTCCCAATGCTGATGTACTTCGCCAAAGGATTGTGGATGGATGCAACCAGATTCGCACAACCCCTGGAATCTCTGAACGGGTTCGTCGGTCCATGGCGCAGCGGCTTCGGAACTGCATCGAGGCAGAGGGGGGTCATTTTGAGCACCTACTATGATAAAACGCTTACGTTTAGTTTGTTTTCCGTCGTATTTATCTTTTTGAGTTGCTTGTCACAGAATGTTCTGGAGAGGAGGTCTTTTGCGGATGCGTATTGCAGTTAATTGCAGCAGAGCCGCAAATGCAATGATACTCAGTAAAACTTTGAGTAGCCATCTTCTGTTTACTTAATTATGTTTCATTTCTCGATTGTTTTCAATCACACAGTAATGTGACACGATGTGTTTTTTCTGGTATGTACAATTTGTTTCATTAAAGTACAAGACCAAAGCAGTTACTCCTCTCTTCCCCCACGTTTGATCCCCCCATAAGAAAATTACCTCTCCCTCTGAT
>JAHWFP010269782.1:0-11203 GCA_023313725.1 Lithobius niger | reverse complement strand
AACACAATGGGGAGGTGATCGCTCCCATGCAGATCGGCAGTGACAGCCCAAGTGAAATGAACTGGGATGACTAGCGAACAGAAGGCTAAGTCCACCGCTGACCAATTGCCTGTGGCCAGATTACAGTGAGTCATGGCGCCATCGTTCAGGATACAGACGGACCCCCTCTGCATCCACTCCTCAAGTATCCTCCCTTTGTTGTCAGTATGAGGTCCCCCCCACTGGACGTGGTTGCTGTTAAGTCGCCCAGCAACAGGAAAGAGGCAGGAAGCTGGCGGACCAGATCCTCTAGGTCACCAACCCCAAAGACCTCATCTGGTGGCAAATAAAGCGAACGGACAGTAATATCGAAGTGGAAAGAAACTCGAACTGCTACCGCCTGAAGCCTAGTGTGCAGAGGCACACTGGCATGTGGCTGAGAGTGTTGAACCAGCACTGCAACACCACCATATGCACATGGCACAGGGTCAGCATCCAGACGGTAGACAGACTAACCTCGAACAACCGGATTATCTGACGCCTTAAAGCAGGTTTCCTGTAGACAGCAGCACAGAGGTCGCCAATGCGACAAAAGCAGCCGCAGCTCTTCGGCATGGGTCCGATAACTTTGGCAGTTCCACTGAACGATGGCATGCGCAGGCATTAGGGCGGGCTGAAGACTGAATCATTCTCCTCAACTCCTCCTCTGGGCGATCCGAAAACATCCGAATCCTCACCCGAATCAAAAGATGGAGTGAGGTTCAGAACGAAGGTGTCCTCGGAAGGAGGAAAAAGTTCCGGAGAATTGGAACAGGAAATCTCTCCCTGCTCCATTGGCAAAGTAGAATCAAGATGCTGAGGGGACACAACGGACCCCTCAGCAAGCTGGCCGTTCAACGACCGTTTCACCTTCTCTCCTGGTGGCGACGTCCTCACGGGTGGTGTTGAGGCTTTACCAGCAGAAGCCATCTTCTTCAACGTTTTCTGTGGTTCAATCCGGGCAGGCGGAGGTTTAGCTGAAGCCTTAACCTGCCTGGGAACAGATGCAGCAGCAGAAACAGCAGCAGGAGCAGAAGCATTTGCAGGCTGGTCAGATGTAGACGGCAAGGCAGCAACCGGGTCCGAAGGACCCAAAAGACCCTGCAGAGACGGATGTTGCAGGGTCAACAAAGTAATAAGCTTGCCCACTGTCCTCGTCAAAGACCTGAGCTCAGCGCGTAAATCTGCCAAATCAGCAGACTCACTAACTGGGCCAGGGCGCACTGCACACCTGCGCAAAAGAATGTGTCATTGCCGGTGCCGATAGTTTGGCTTTCTTTCGGGCCTCCGAGTAGGAAAGCCCGTCCTTCACCTTTAGTTCCTGCACTCGACGTTCCTCAACATAAACACGACAGTCCCGTGAAGAGGCTTGGTGCTGACCACCGCAGTTGACACAGTGATCCGGGCCAGCACAGTCAGCGCCTTCATTGGCTGCCTGAGCACAGGAAACACAGGTAGGCCTACCTTTACATGAGCCGCTGGTATGGCCGAAGCGTTGACAACGGAAACACCGCATCGGATTCGGTACGTAACTCCTGACCTTCAAGCGCAGGTAACCGGCAGTAATGTGCTGCGGTGCAACTGGCGTATCAAAAGTCAGGAAAACGGTGTCAGTTGGCTGGTCACCATTCTCGCCTTTCCGTGTCAAACGCCTCACAGCCGTAACACCCTGTGAATTGAGTTCGCCCAGGATGACATCATCACTGAGACCCCTCAAATCGAAGCATGTCACGACCCCCTTGCTGCTGTTTAAAGTACGATGCGGCTCGACATGCACTGGGCATGACCCCAGTGCACTCGCTTTTAAATGCCTCTTCGCCTGACCATCGTCTGCAACCTCCACAAGGTATCCCCCAGCACGGAGCCGAGAGACACTCTTTGGATCAGAACCACAGATCCCTTTCAAAGCTTTGTGTACAGCGAATGGACCGAGTTGCGCAACGTCTCGGCCCTCGCCTGTCACCACCAGGAACTTCGGGACTTGGTCCCAACTCTTACTAAGGTCTGGTAACTGGGCACCAGGCCCAACCATCTCAGGTTCCCTCCTCTGGCGCTTGCTAGTGCGACGAGGAGGGGAAGAATTTTGGGAAGAAGAAATTTTTCCGGGGGAGGGGAAGAAGTTGCCATTGAAAGCAAAAAAGAAGTCGCGGCAGTGCGCTCCCCAGAAAATAAAGCCCCGCGCGGCACTCGGGTGATGCAGGGCCGGAAGCCGCATATCCAGGGCCCTGCACCAGGAAGCTAACACCGCCGTCTATCTCCGAGAGGTGGCAGCCTAAGCATGCCGAGGGGGGGGAATTGAGGATTAATGGCGCGTCGACAACTTGGTCATGCCGAGAGGCGAGGCCACCAAGGAAGCCGTACACACCACCTCCGTCGATAAGCCAAACAGTTCGGGTCTGTGATGCAGATGGATACAGCACACGCAGCCTCCCCACATCGACAGGACCCGAAAGGTCATAGCCGATTGACCTTAGGCCGGCTCGCGCAGGCCACCCCTCCTCCGGAATAAGGAGCCAAAGCCCGAAAGCCAGGATCTCCGCTTCCACGGATTACTAGGTTGCAGCACACGGCCAACATGCTGGGGGATGAGGATGAAAAGCCCAGTGGCCAGAACGGGCAAATTGGAATCAAACCCAAAAGGGGATTCAAACCACCAAACATCCTCTAAGCAGCCACCCCGGGCCCGGTTTGTCCGGATGTCCCTTCACCTCTTTCCGACTAGTGCTTGCGACGGGTGTTAAACCTGCCCACCATAAACACCGTAGGCGCACTCGCAAACCGTAGTGTTAAGGGTGCTAGTGTTCAAGACGGACTAAAAACCCTCCGCCATGCAGGCCCTTGGCACACTAGCAAACCGTTATCTTGGGTTCCCTTTTAGTCGCCTCATACGACACGCAGGGGTACTGTGGGCTTATTCTACCCCCAGCCCACAGGGGGTGATGTAGATGAAACTTGGCAGTAATCCTTGGAAATGAAACCAGTATTGTCTCAATTGTTAACATGTATTTGCAGTTATTGAAATGAGTACTTCTATTTCTATGTCCTTAAAGCTCCTGTAAGCAACTATTCGTTATTTTCATTTAGTTCAATTTGACTAAGTTTGTGATATTTGCCCTACTCTTCCCTTATCGTAATTAACTTCAAGTCTGTGTGATATTGCCAGTTTACCCTAACTTACACTGGATGGAAAGCCAAATCGGCTCGATTAGATAAATAAATCCAGCTGCAAACCTACTTCCGTTGCCTTTTGGGCTTATGTCAGACTGCCGAAGTGGGAATTGAACCCTCGGACTTTGAGACCAAAGGTTGAAGTCCTACTGCTGAGCCACACTCAGCTGACCAATTGTAACAAATTGTTAAGCAAGGAAGGGAGCATTTGGCTATGAGTCGACATACTTTCACATCTTGCGATGTTATTTATTAACCTGGACTTTTAAGGTGTTTCTGCGACCAATCCTGGAATATGCGAGTTTTGTCTGGTCTGCACACTTATTGGGGACATTGACAATGTTGATTCTGTTCAGTGAATAAATACTATGCTGAACGGTTGGCAGTCCTTAAGCTAGAATTATTGGAATATCGCCGTCTTGTGGCAGACTTGACTTTAACTTTTCAAATTCTGTGTGGTCATGTTGATTTCCCAGCTGATTGTTTTTTACCTTGTGTGAAGAGGCATGAACACGTGGACAATCAGAAAAGCTGCTTGTCACTCATGCAATGCGTGAATGTTGATGTTTTGCTTTGCTAATCACGTGGCAAATATTTGGAACTCTCTGCCTGGTGATGTTGTTGAGGAGTCCTCTCCTGCTATTTTTAAAGCTAAACTTAAAAAATGTGACCTTCACAAATTTTTAAAACAGTCCTTCTGACATTACCATACTCTGGTAAACTTTCTTTTTTAGATTTTTTTTTACCCTCGTTTTTAACCCGTGAAATCCTGTCAGCCACAAGGTCATTTTACCTATTTGTTAAATTAGGCTGAGTGTTAGTGACACGTTGGTGTACTCCTCTGTCCTGCGCACTAGAGATTCGCCCTTTGTCCCAATGGCCGAGGGTTCAATTCCTGCCAGGCAGTCTGATATTTAAGTCGAAAAGGCAAGGTAAATAGGTTTGCATCTCTATTTGTTTACTCTAAAGTTCGTTTTAATTTATCTTTAATACATGTTAAATTAATTTAGGTGATTTCAGTCTAATTAATTTGTTTTAATTGTTTTGACTTCACGCTGTTTCAACTGTGTTACTATCATCCAAATTGCAATTCTTGTCTGCATAGGTATAGGTTTGCATTTTTAAACACAACACTGCAACGGTAAGAAATTTTCGAATATATGAACTAAAACGGCATTAGAAGTCCAGATTCAAGGCGGAGTGACCCCAGAATGCAATGCTGCAGCATGTAACAATAGCGCAACAATAGGTGAGGCGCGTAAAACCGAACTAGAGTTCGCTTTTACAAGTTTTGCTTATTTCGTAATGATGGGTTCCAAAAGAGAACAAGTCTGGCAGGTCTCTATCAGCATACTGAATGTGAACAAAAAACAGTTGATCCTACTACAAAGGCTCCTTGTCAGAGGTAATACACCAGCTGACAAGAGAGATAACCATAAACATCACCCACTAACTATTCCTGAATAAACATGGTTGAACGTCAGTGAACATATTTCAAGATTTCCAACTAAAACTACCCATTATGGTTCGAAACCCATTAAATACTTAAATGCCGAATTAACCGTCAAACTGTTTAAAGTGGCATATCCTGGTGACAAAGTTCGCTACAACTCTTACAGAATGTATTTTAAGGAACATTTCAACTAGAGATTTGGAAGGGAACAAATAAATGTTTGTTCGCTTTGTGAAGAGTAGTCAATGAAGATTAAGCATGCTACAAACGAAAATGACAAAAAAGCCAGGTCACTTGAACTGATGGTACGCAAGCAACGGACTGAAACGTTCTACAAAAAGATGGCCTCTGTTAAACTCTAGCATAAGGATAGCATTAGATTATATGCGGAACTTGCCACCACCAAACATTCCTGTTAAAGAAATATTTTACTATTGCCAGCTATGGGTTTATGTGTTTTGCATTTACGGCTTCTTAGACAATAGTTCAAAAATGTACATGTACCGGCCAGATAAGGTATGCACTTTGCTATAAAACTACATTAACAAGTTTATCAAGCCAGAGGTTGAAGATCTTTACCTGTTTTGTGATGGCCGAATAAAAATAATACATTGGTAAGATTTCTATCAACAGTCTATGACTGTAATGACACAGGCTAATTTAAGAAAATCCATCAATTTTCCCAGTACGTGGCCACTCATTCCTGCCGTGTGACAGAGATTTTGGTGTCATAAAGAAGCATGATCGTGTGTATGAAACTAATAAATACATAAAGATTGTTAAGGAAAGCAAGGAAACCAATCCATTTCATGTCCAGGAGATGCACCACACTGACATTGTGGACTTCAAATGTTGGTGGCCGCAATACTACAAAAAAAAAATGTTGTATGCCATTAGCAGAGGTTGGTGTTGCTCCACAATGAGAGAAGCGTACTGTGCCACCACAGAAAGCCACAAAACATCATCAATGATCATACAAACGAAATCGCCACAGAGCCAGGAAAAGGAAAAGAAGATAACATGGTCTATTAGCAACAATCGCATATTGAAGTACGATGTAGAGCAGCCTGGTTAGTGATAGTGTCTCCGTAGCCTACATTCGTGGTTTTGTAACAAACTAGAAGCTCCTAAAGGCTCAAACCGATGAGGTTTCTTTACTGAATATAAAACGTTATACTGCAGTGCGTTCTATTAATGCGAAGAAGATTAAGGATCTCAGAAAACTCAAACAGTACATTCCTGACACGAACATGCCTTTTTACAATATGGTGTCAACTGGCCAACCACTGAAGTTTCATCGGATGAAGAAGACTGAAGAGTGATTTTTTTTTTTTACAATCACCACTGATCTTGTGATCCTTGTAATTCCTTATTATGATTATATGCATTGCTGTTAGCTTGAATTGAAGCAACATGATGTATGCTACGCTACAATAAAATATTGTTTATTATGAAAAAGGGCTCAGTCATTATGAAGTTACACCCGTGAAACCCCTAATCATGGTTAAAAGTTGCTCAAGTTTTTTAATATCTAAAATTAGTTTCTGCAAGTTTTTTTAGTAGGATAATTTGTAAAAGGGTGCCAAGTCAGCAAAAATTTTGATAAAGGAACCAAGCCCCGAATTAGAATATTATAACTTTTCATAACCAGTAAAAATTTGTTTAAGGAGGCTAAAGTAGGCACCTGGTAAGTCAGTTTAACACTTAATAGACCCTGTGTCAGAATTCTGTAATTTTTTTCATTTAAACTGGTTTTTTCTTCTTTGGGGCCATTCAAAAACCACGTGGTCGGCCAGGGGGTGGGGGGGAGGGGGGTTTCCAAATAAACCACGTGGCCACTGCATTGAAAGGAAAGCCATTATCTCCAACGGATTGGTGCATTTACCGTACAAGAATTTCTGCGCATATCATCTCACTCAGCCTTACATCGTTTCTACATCGACTAACGTCTGGGCCCCAGTAAACCGAACTGCATTTCTCAAATAGTGATGAAAAATACTGCAGCTTGTCGTAGAAATCTTCAACAACGTAATACTGCGTTTCCTTGACTCGTACTGAATTAATCTAAACTAGCTGGACCCGTGCATGCCGCACGATGATTGAATTTTCCGAACTTAGCTTTTCCCGGTGTTTTGTCGTCTTAGGAAAGTAACTGGCACTGTCAATTTCTCCTTTTACACCCCCCCCCCCCCATACACCTCTATCCGCGTCTTTGCCCCCAACACCCTCCAAACCGAACTGCACCCCTTCCCAGACTCCTGCAATGTGGGGTGTGTAGCTCCCCGGCACCATACGTGTTTGGGGTTTGTAATGCCCCCCCCCCAACCTACGCCTTCCCCCCTCAGAGAATAGCCCCCCACCTCTCCTCCCGAAATGTGACAGTCTGCCTCCTACCCTTCTTTCTCGCCCTTGTCATCCTTCCCTCTCGCCCTTGTCATCCTTCCCTGGCCGGAAATCGGGACATTCCCACCACGGATGTTTTGGTGTAGACCCGGAGAAGTCACAATGAAGTTTGAGTAGGGTCTAAAAAAAATCCAATCACTGAGAAACCCAGCATTCAGTAAGCAAGTAACTCCGCTCATCAGCGAAAGTCAAACCATTGACAATAGCACACTCCACAACAAAATGTGGTTCATTGTCGTTATGATTGTTGCAATTATAATTGTTGTTCATTTACCGAGTATGAACGGCCGCACACGCAAAGAATGTTGCTGCTTACTTTGAAACACTTCAGCTCAGCTCAGAAAGCCCAATTCTACGAAACAAATAAGGTATTTTATCGTTAATAGCTGCCAATGTAGCTTAGTTGGTTTAAAACTATACGGGTTTAGCTGAAACACGGGGTGTTTCATTTTACCCATCAAGTATGAACTGTTTCCGATGAAAGTTTGAAATACATAACACCTGCACCAAGAATTGTTATGCACCGCAGCAAAGGCATCACACGTGCACGAAGAATGAGAATCTTTTTTTTTCAGGTAACGCCTCGCTTCCAGGGTGATTGCTCGGGTGATGTTTGGTTGTTTAATGGCTGTCTGGTTGGTAGGTTTAAGTAGTGCAAGTTTAGCTTTAAAGTGAGCGAATGGTGTAATGACCTATTAGGCTCATTAAACATAAACATGAAAAAAAAAGTTACTTTTAATTGTAACGATAAAATTTAATTGTTGCTGCTGCTGCTGATACTTGAGCGCTTACGGTATTAATATAGTAGATAGTGTGCGGCTAACATCGAGTGCTTCACTCGGACAATTCAATGCAGTGATGGCCTACGTAATAATGAACGTATTAGGCTAAAATTTTCTACTTTCCATCTCAGTTACAAATATCGGATAATGTTTATTCTAGCGGGCATTGCAGATCGCCAAAAAAATTGGTTAAAATATTTCACACGATGAGTCAAACAGCTGCATTTATTAAAAGCGAAAGTGGAGTAGTGGGGGGGGGGGATTGAGGCTTAATGGCGCGTTGACAACTTGGTCATTAGCGCCAACCTCAGTCACAGTGCAGTGGTCCGGGTTGCCACTGCACCACACATTAAAGAGATGTTATTCAAACCCCTAATCTAAATCTTGTCATATATCTGTACTTCCTGCAAAAATTGAAAAACACCGGACAGGAGGACAGACTTATCACCCAATTGACGCGCAATGTCATGCGGAAGATGGAAACGACGACGAACACCATCAAGATGGTGACAATCAACAAGGAAGTGCCGGACCGTAAGTGGCCGTCGACACCAAGAACATTCAGGAGGGTCAACCCCCCGCAAAAGGAAACAGTGAGTAAGTCGAGTGTGACCAACGCGCAAACGGACCAACACCACCTCCTCACGGCGACTGCGGCGACACGCCGAGTGCCATTCCTCAACAGTGCCTTTAATGGCACGTAACTTATTACCGACTTGACTGTCCCACAAGGCTTGCCAAAAAGCGTGTAACCTCAGACGTAGAGTTGGAAAGGCGTCTGAGAGAACAAGGCCGAGATCCCTCCGGGGCGGGCCAGAAACGGCCCCTTTCGCTGCAGAATCCGCCTGCTCATTTCCACCTATCCCAACATGGCCCGGGATCCAGCAGAAAAGCACGGTTTTCCGCCGGCCAGGCAAGCGGGAAAGCAAAGCTTGGACACGTTGTGTCAAGGGGTTCCGAGGATTGTAATTCGCCAAGGACTCCAGGGCACTCATGGAATCGCTAAAGACAATGAAATACTTGCCCTGAAGGCCAAGGATCCATTCCACCGCCAAACCGAGAGCCAAAAGCTCTGCAGAAAACACAGAATAGCCTGATGGAAGGCGATGGGCAACCGTCACTCCCTTACACACACAAGCACACGCCACGCCAACGTCTGACTTCGACCCATCAGTAAACAGCCGCTGATAACCGGCGTACTGAGAACACAGCCGCCGGAACTCCTGGTAGAGTGAAGTAGTGGAGTGGAGTAGTGGGTACCTATCGTTGGATTACTCATGTCGAACACTATCAGTTCATTAACTTTGGTACGGCACAATAACAAATTTTATAGGAAGTGGTACAGCATTGTTAAAAACACATTAACATGTTATTTAAGTTTTTTTTTTGGGGGGGGGTCCAAGATCTGGTCACAGATGACCACACAGGGAGGAGGGGGGGTTAAAAATGGCTTTAAAAACGGCCACGTGGTTTTTGAATGGCCCCTTTCGAGTCTTTCATAAGTGCCTTTTATACCATTTCGATTCATGTCAAGTTAAGCCTAACGAAATTACCTCTCTTTAATCCCCTCCCTCTCTCCCACCCAGCATTCAGATTAAATCCTCATCTCACTATTGCCATTAGGGCAGTAACAAAACTTGGCTTTTCTTCTGTTTTGAAAGTGCATTCGGCAAGAGAGAACAATGCCCTAGTTATCGTTCCATGACTGTCCTGGTAATTTACTTTGTAGATGAAATACGTGAACAGTCTTCTACCACTGTAATAACGGAACTGATGATTACAAAGAGGGGATTAATGAAGATAATGACTTCCAAGACAAAAAGAACGCAAAAGAAATTCTTTGACAACAGTAACTGTACAGCATACATAGTTGTAATTTTATGTCCAGTTGTCTCTATGTTATGTTCAGTTATCTCAAATTTGTTAAAGGCTTACAAATTTAAACTAAGGTACTTTTTAAAGCTACTTTAATGTGACTACAAACAATCTTTAACTTAAAATGTAGGTATTGACAAACCCCACTGCCTTTTGAAAGTCATTTTAATGTGGCTGCAATGTTGTTGTTCTTGTTGGGATTTTTTGGTCTTACCTGGTGATCGCACCTTTGAACCGAATTTTAATTTTTATTGCTTAACTGTACATATTAACAAGGTTCAGATCTTTTAAAAGTCATTTTAACGCTACAGCAATATTGTTATTTTTCCCCTTGATCTTGCAATTGATTCAATACAATTTGCTGAAGAAACATTTACTGGTTTAAAATTTTCCTAATACGTGAAAAGCAATACTCGAGTGACTAATAAGAACAGTTTAATACTATTAAAGTTCTGTGGAGACAAGAATACCGAAAATAAACCTACGAATTTTACTGAAAAAAAATCTAGGTTAGAAAGCTTAGTAACAAAATAACTATTACGATATGTATTAAGATAAATCTCTAATCTTATTTACCTCAATTATCTTTTATCTCATTTATGTCTAATCTCGTTTAGCTCATTAAACTCAAATCTTGCTTATCCTTATTATTTTTTATTTCGCTTATTTCTTTTAGGCCTACATCAAATCTCGTTACCTCGATAGCTCAGTAATCGTTTGTCTCTTCTATGTCTAATCCAGTGTATCTCAGAGAGAGTATGGCCCGTTGATATTCAAAATTCCGGGAACTGTGGGAGGGGGGGGGTGCAGGGCAGTGGTTTGTGTAATTTTCTTGGAAATGAGTCATAAAGTTCATTGAACTGTGGGAGGGGTGTGTTAGATCTTGTCTTGGACCCATTTGTATGGTAATTGTCGTATGTTATTCTGAGAAGAAGTGAGGGGTGCAGCAAGAAGGGAGGGGTTGTCCTACTGGCCAGTGAACTGGACCATTTTCAACAGAAATAACTGGGGAAAAATTTTTTTTTTTTCATTAACGTTACTGGCGTCACACTTTCTAAATAAAGTATTTTTATTTTAAATGGTTGGAATAGCTTTTTCCATAAATCCATAGCAATAGAATTGAAAAGACAGTTCTCTTTGGTTTCAGTTATTTTTCCCAAAAGAAGAATGCCATTTCTCTACCACTATGACGTTAGAGTGGCGTGACTAAAATTCATCCCTCCTTCCCCTTAGTTATTCCCTGGAGACATTCTTGCTCAGTACTAATCCTCACTTATTGTTTGGGTTGTAAACCGCTTAGGCGTATTCATTACGAGTTGTTTCCTCTTGTAACCTCAAGTCTCTCTACTTAGCATTCCTTAATTTGACTATTTAGCACCCCACACAATCCAACACCACCTAAGCTCGTCTTGTAAGAAAAGTGGTTTTCATAACTGAAGGTGTTTTTTGTTTTTTTTTTGTTCCCCTTGCATTATTATTATTTATCAGTTGTACTATTATTATT
>JAHWFP010269780.1:335-12911 GCA_023313725.1 Lithobius niger | reverse complement strand
TTCAACATGGCGACCTGGTAAAGTGGTTGTTGAGTGTGTGAGTTTTTATGTTTTTAACCTTTGAAAATGGAGCCAACCACCATATTGCTCCGAAATATTAGGTACCAGTGTTTTTAACGTTTTATGCGTCGAGCTTGGGTGTTTTTTTTTAACAATACATAACGCATTTTTTAACCATTCATTCTTTAGCTTCGGTTCTTGCTTCGTTTTTTCTTCGCGCTATAACCTTCTACTTGCTTGTGATATCGCAGGAGTTCAGCTAGAATTGTTGTATCTTTTGTGCTTTTTTATGGCAATTACCACCATACCCCACAGTCTCTCCAGCTAACCCTTCAATTCCGGATTAAACGGTATTAATGGTATTAACGGTATTAAACGGTAAAGCCAACTGCAAAAAGCTACCTTTCTTTTTAACAATTTTGTTTAAGTGGCATACTTTATTATTTAATAAACAATTTAAACTTTTCCTCTGCCCAACTTTAGATTCATTTTCCTGTTTTCAATGAGCAGAGCGTGACAGGTGCTATCAGCTGGCACGGCTTCTCTAAAATTCAGTTTGACTTGTACGTCCACAATTCCCGATTTGCAGCCTCTCTGTCTGTTAGGAACAATTCAAAACCAAAAAGATTAGGTTTGTTGAACTGAAGCAAGTTGATTAGTTTTTAAACAATTTCCAGCGATGTTGTTTAGCTCCGACCAATCATTACCTGATTTATGATGCAAAAAAGTAAAAATGGTAAAAACATTTAAAATCAGCAGTAAGGTTTCGCATGGACTAAACAGAGCAACCCTGCGGTATCTGAAATCTTACACGAAAGTTTATTTGGGTCCCTTTGCTGTTTTAACTTCAGATCAGTGAAACCTTAGATTAAGCATCAACTGAGTTCGTTTTTTTTTTGTTTAATAATGCAAGCTCTTGGGTAAATCAGGAGTCAATACGCATACTTCGTTGTAAGATGTTTTTCTGCCTGAATTGGCCTAGTTTTTGTATGTTCATTTAATACCTATAAAATCAAGTTACATTTCTGTAACTAACTAATGATGTTTGTTTGCCGGTGCTGTATCGGCACTTAGCCATTTAGGCTACTTATATACTTTGTTCCACATTATGTTTTCAGAAAAATGACTGTATGACGCCACGTTTTCTTCCACTACGAGTTCAAAAAATCCGTAAACATCCCATTCGTAAACTCTAGCAGTAACTGCGGAGAGTCTACAAGTATGATATCCACATGGTTTTGCACTCTTAGTGCAAGGAAACGAGTCGTTATCCAGTCAGTTTTCTGAAAACATAATGTGGAACAAACTATAGTGTACCTACACGTAGTCTGTTAGCTTGCAGGCAATGTCTCGTTGACTAGGCAATTACTTACAAATACAGAAATGATAAGTGCATTAAAACGTGGATCACAAAACTAATGTAACCAAATATTTTTGTAAATAAGTCATGGGTTTATTTACCACTACATTTCAAATAATTAAGCAAATGTTAAATGAAAGTTTAGTAAAACTGCAGAAATGTTATACTTTTGTATGTAGTTGACAATTAGCAAAAGTTAATAATATTGGGGCACCGTCTGAATCTGGAGAATGTAACGTTGTTTTGCGTCGCCAATGTTATTCAAGTACTTTTTTTAGTGATGTAGAAAAATGTAGAAGTGCTATGTCGTGCGCACGGCTTCAGTCTTTATACGACTGACAGTAATGGTATAGGTAATATAGTAAATACCTACAAATACTACCCTGTTGCTTGTATCAAGAATTTATAGGGTTTGGGAGGAGAATTTGTAACTCTAAGAAGTCCCTATTGAAACACGTTAGATTCGTCCCCATTAGTCCAGTCCGAGTTTTCAGAGGGCGCCACGTGTTCAATCTGGTAATTTTTGCTCATTTTTCAGCCCAAATCTAAAGTAAACTAAATTACAACTAAGCTAGGCTAAATAATAATTAAATATAAGCTAGTTTCGTTTAGTTTAGTTTAATTTTAGGCTAAAAACTGTGCAGAAATTCCCACATAAAACACATGGCGCCCTCTATAAACTAAGACTGAACTAATGTGAATGCATCCAAGACGTTTCAGTATGGGCCTCAGTCACAAATTCCCCTCCCAACCCTATTAATTCTTGCATGTATGTAGACTGATAAAGAAGTAATAATACAAACAAATACAATATACCATGTAAAGCCTGTTGCATGCCGGGATACTATACTTGCAAACAGCTAATTGCAATACTGTACCGGTGAATAACCGGTTACGTACAGGGGGTAGAGAAACAGCAGATAGTGCGTTGTTAACAGGATTAGCAAATAGACAAATGCATCCAGCAAGATGAAAACATTTAGGGAAAAATCAAGACTAAAAACAGCAAGAATAAATTATTCGTGCCTACAGATACAGACAGTATTGGTAAATAGCTTTTCCTGCATTTTTTGGCAGCAAAATACCAGTAAACAACAAAGAATTATGCAGTATAGTATTTACAAATGAATGCTGTCTATTTATCTGTCGTCAGTTGGATTTATTTCTGTAAGATTATACGTTAATTTACATAACGTCTCTTTCCATAATTACGTTTTTGTTACAAACCTGAAACAAATCATGATTAAAATTTTAAAAAAATGTACCAATATAGGCCTATAGCTGATTGAAGTAGTATCCAATTTCCGGTCGGTGCAATTTTTTCTTTGTTGTGAAGCAGGTATTTTGTTATTGTTTTATTTTTTAAGAATGAAGAGTTTCCACGCGGAAACTTCATAGTTATATTCAAAAGAACTAGTAAATAGGTGGAAAATAAATTATATTTTATTTACTTAAATAAAAGAAAATAATTTACATCTAACTGTTACATTATTTTTAGCTCTGAAAATAAAAACACGTTCCGAAATATGAATACAAAATATAGTTTTACATATATGGGAACTTGCAAAAGCGACATGGATTTACTGCAAGCCTGGAACTTTCAAGATAAAATAGAAAGAAGTGTGACTTTTGCGCTCGCAGCGGTATTTTGAAATCATCTTAATTTTCGGTTCTGCTTTAAAGTTGTTTGCAAATGAAGTAGTTGGAGTCCAATTTGTCACTTTCGTAGTTGTGATACCGTAAGTCGTAGGCGTTTAAACCGATAGACTTCATTTTATACCGTTATTCATCAAAGAACCTGGAGAAGGATCAAAAATGTGTGATACTTCGAATTGATTTAACTTGCGGGTGAGTCAAACTCCCTTTTATTGCAGTACATCCACGTTTCGAAACCTGTTCGATATATTTGGACAGTTGAGAGAAGTGGTACTAATTCATCTTCTGTTAATATCTGTTTAAATTATTCTGGATCCAGTTGTAGAAGTAAGTGACACGGGCATAAAGAGCTGGATGTTGTGGATAACCGCAATCTTTTCCCCATGAAACAACTCCAGCTAACGTCCAATCTCCTTCCACCTTACAAGCCAATGGACCGCCAGAGTCACCCTGCAAAAAAAAAAAAAATGTGTACATCAGATAAAAAGCTATTTGCAGTTCCGTGCATGTCTATCATACATGGGAAAAAGGAGTTTTTTTCTTCCTGATATGAAAGAAAATCAGAAAAGTAAATTAAATTTACAGCTGGGCTCCTTACATGTTTTTACGTATTTTCTCACTTTTTACTTTATAAAATCATATGCAGTGTAAAGAGCGGATGTGTAGTTAGACAGTCACAGTGGCAGTAGCTAATTTACAATTAGAATAACTAGCCATGTCGTTCGGTTCGGTTTTTGTATAGTTGCATCCGAGAACATCACAGACCTAATGGTCTTATTAGGTCGTAAACTGTTATTTTGAGTTCGCTGTCGTATTGCATAGAATTTATACAGCACGCATTGTAAAATAAATTATACAGTTTTTATACAATTTTTTTAAACATCAGCATACTTTACGAGAATGCTGTTGACGGTGTGAAGCATGTCGACGCCGACGTATTTAATTAATGGGCAATTACATCCATTTTGTCATGCATGTTTGACTTTTGGATCACTTACATAATAACTAAACACAAGAACTGCGGTAAGAATACGTTACGTACGTCCGATATAACAATTTAATTCATCATCAAAACACGACACGGAGATCACCATTGTTTTGCTGGAACGCTCTGAAATTAATGCCGACAGATGTCACTTTTCGATTTCGACTCGCAGCCGATCGAGATAGCTGTATTGACTGTGAGGCGCTCAAGCGTCTGACGGCCTTAGCTGACCGTCAGTGTAGTGGCCAGCTAAGGCCGTCAGACGCTTGAGCTCCTCACAGTCAATACAGCTATCTCAATCGGCTGCGAGTCGAAATCGAAGAGATCCGTCAAAATCGAAGAGATCCGGCATTAATTTCTGCGCGTTCCAGCAAAACAATGGCGACCTCCGTGTCCTGTTTTGGTGATGCAGTAATTAAACTGTTGTATCGGACGTACGTAACATATTCTTACCGCAATTCTTCTGTTTAGTTATTGTGTAAGTGATCCAAAAGTCAAACATGCATGTCAAAATGGATGTAATTCCCCTTTAAGAAACGGTTTTATGTAAAATACGTGCAGGTTAGCTTATCTGTGCTAGCTTACGGAAGGACACGGGGTTAATACTATGCTGTTAGGCAGAAACCCTCTTATTCTGGCGCCTGGAAACGTGCTAAACCAAATTATATTACTGGCAGTACAAGTGAAATCGATTGTGATGAGTTATGGTCTCTCGACCAATACTGCAGAACATCTTACTGGATGATACTAACCACCATCCCCTTCCTTGGCATTGAAGAGGGTAATAATTTGGCAGAATCCGGATATTTTTTCGAGAAATTCATAAAATTAGTCCGAATTTATCTCAATTTGGTGGTTAAGCCAATAAACGTGTGACTTCACAAATTTAGTGACCCCCGCCTCCCCTCTTGTCCGAAACATTTACGCCGCAGATCCACCCCTCTTGCATAAAGCCATATTATGTATGGTTCCATAGCACCGTTAGCCTTGGAGAGCGCAGAAAGTCGCGTGTAAATTAGCTGGTAGCGTCCTGTAGACGCCATCTGTGAACTAAAATTTTGACCCTTAACGTTACCATAGAGAGGAGCTCTATTGAACGAAACTCATCTCAATCTGCTTCACTCATGCTGGCGGTAAAAAGCCAGTTTATCAACAAAGAAATAAACTTGGATACGAGTATGTCACAGGTGTCGTCTACCCTTAGCTGCATGTAATCAGCTGGAATTAACCGTGTGGATTTTTTAACTGGTGACGTTTTGTTTTTACAACAAACTAGCTCAATGCCAATTACTGACATGAGCAGGGGATATACATGTAAACTGTAGACAAGCAAAACTGAAAAACGTATTTCTTAACCATTTTTGTTTTGTCTCCCCATATAATTGCAGTCGGCAGTGTTGAAGGATCCAGAAATTTTAAACTGTTGTTTAAGTAATTAAAATTCTGAGCAATCTACGAATGAAATCTGTATAAATATATTAGTAAACATAAGTTCCCAAACTTGTGTTTTAACGACGGTCAGTGATATCGGCTGATAGTAATTTATTAAGGGTCTAAAAATATATACGTGACATTGAGATATGAAGTAAATAAAAAGCCCAAAAAGTGCACAAAGAGACAAAAATGCACAACGTTTCGGGGATATCATGCACTCCGTTTCTAAGTCCAGAGTAAATCATCAGAAAAGCATACTACAACAAACAGATTTAAAAACACTGAAAAATCATGCTATATGCAAGGCACAAGACGCTAAAAATTTTCTTAAAACTTTTGTTAAAAACCCTAAGCCTTCCTGGTCGGAACAGGTCAGCAATAGGCCAAAGACAGAACGGCCTCTAACCTGCTAATGCAGGATCTAAGAAAGCTTAGGATTTTTAACAAAAGTTTTAAGAATTTTTTTAGAATCTTCTGCCTTGCATAGACAGCACGATTTTTCAGTCTTTTTAAATTTTTCAGTGTTGTACGAAACTTCTCAGCTGATTTACTACGCACTTGAAAACGGAGTTCTTCATATCCCCGAAACATTTTTTGTTCTTTGTGCACATTTTTGATCTTTTTAATTACTACAACTCGAATTGTGCTGCTTTTTTCACATTGGGAAATGGTTGATGAGCTGCAGAAGCAAAATAAGCCCTAAACTTTGTATTTCAATATCATTACTGTGAGGCATCGCTGTAAAATGATGTCGAAATCTAAGATTTAGTAATAGATATCCGTGAATCATCGGCGATTTAACGGCTATAATTGCTCGTGAGCAAAAAACGGCTAGTCCAATATCGAGGGGGTTGAGGGAAATACGAAGTTTTCCCCTTCAGCCCGAGATATTGGACTAGCCGTTTCGAGCTCAAGAGCAGTTATAGCCGTTAAATCGCCTATGATTCACGGATATGTATTTTAATGCTAAGGTGTGACGTCAAGCTAACTTATCGTCTTATTCGAGTTTTTTAAAGACTTGTTTGTAAATTTTATTTGTGAATCATAATGAATGTAAGAATTTTTACTTGTGATTTATCTAAATTCCTGAACGAAGTTTCCATGTTGGAAACTGGGTTGGAAGATTCCTGTGTGTGAAGGCCGACCGAAGGGACGTTCCGTAATACCAATGTTTGTGTTTTAAGGTAAAACTGTATTTTTTTCTACTTTAATAGTTTAAATAAGATGAGTGTGTAAAATGCGCTATTCGCTTGAGTCTCATAGGTTTTTAGGTGTATTTCAAAGTGTCAGTAGCCTAGCTCTCATACCGCTGGAACGAATGGTTGTCCAAGTTGACCAAGTTGTCGACGCGCCATTAAGCCTCAATCCCCCCCCCCCCCCCACGAATGGTTGCCGGGTTGGGCCATTCCTCCGTGGGGAGGCCTAGCATAGTACGCGAGTTTTTTTTTCGTGTTAGGCTAGAAAGATAAATGTCGCAGGTTGTAAATGTGTCGGTTTATGCTGGTTGCAATGAGGTGTGCTGGTAAAATTTGTGTTGTGTACGGTAATTTTGCAAAGTCGAGTCATATATCACATGGTGGAGCAGGGGTTCTGCAGACCCCCGTAAAAAGTGTTAGAATATCAAAAAGGTGTGGGTTATCAAAATTAACCCACTATGACGTTTGTGGGTTTTCTTATTACCCGCTTATAACGACTACGCTTTAAGCATGGGGATGTGTTAAGTTATTTTTAGGGACCTATCTGGCTTTTATTCCGCTAATAAATGTATACGTACGTGGCACGGACTCTTGTCTCCCTTCATGTAACCTGTACACAACATATCATCGGTCACTTCGTATCCTTCAGTAGGTTTATAGTTCTCTCTGCAAACGGACAGTGGAATGAGAGGCATCTGCACAGTTTGAAGGATGGCAGGGGAAGGTCCATCTACAAAACAAACAAGATTTAGTTGTAAAAAAAGGTTTAAATTCAGATTACTGTCCTTTCACCTTTCTTATAGAGCAGCGTCATGTGACGTCACATTGGCTACAAGAGAGATAGCTGCAAGGGGCACTAGATTAAAATGGAGGGTTAAACAAAGGCACTACCAGTCAAGGCAGTGCTTTGAGAGCAGATTTCATAGGCTTAAAAAAAAAGTTGTTTTCTCCAGTCCCTTTTGCTGCTAGGTTGTAATTGGAAAATAAAGGTTCCACTTGCTTAAAAATGTCAGCAACCGCCAACAAATCGACAAAAAATCGCGCATTATAGGCCTAAGAAATCCACTCATAACACCCTTGCAGCTATCCCAGTTACTGGCTCCAGCATAGAGTTATATACAATAATACAACGTTGTGTCACTGCTCCTTCGCCGGCTGGAAACGAAGAATGCATGTTTTATTAATTGGAAATTCCAGCATCGATCCTATTACTCTGACGGGCACTAAGTATGTCGACGAACTACTGCAAAATCATTTTCCAAGAATAAACGTAAAAAGTTTGAAGGCGACAGGTTACCACCCTAGTTCTACCTTAAAAGGACATTCCCCAAGCGCCATTTTTCTCGATCCTCCACATCAAGGAGGGCCCAAAAGTTTTATTGACTTACCGTCAATCTATAGCTGAAAATCCGTTTTAAAATGTGGCGTCAATGAGATTTTCTGTTGAGTATTGGGGAATTTTATTTACAGCGGGGCGCACGTATATGCTGCTTTGCGCGCTAAAAACGACCATGACGTTTCATCTCTGTGTGTGCTTGTACTAATTTTCTAATAATTACCATGAGATCAAAAATCTAACATAAAATTAAAATTAATTATTCCAATAGATCGCCGAAGCAAAATTGCAAAACACTAGCCTAGAAAATTATAAATTATGATGTTAAAATACGAGAATCATTCCGGTTTGTGACGACACGATTAATGCGTTCATGTTGGTTTTTCTCTTACGCGCAATGCCTATTGAGACAGTGGCTGCATTCTTCGCTGCGAGGAACGCAGCTACTATCTCAGATAACGTTTGCGATGCTCTATGCGCGGTGCCATTCAACGCGTAGCTTTTATAAGGCAGGCGGTATGTTATAATGCAGGCCGGGTGTCCCTTTAATTACCGTGAAAAAATGGTAAGGAAATTGTTAAGAAGTAAAAATGTTATACTTACTCAGTCTCAGGGCACCCCACCCAGAAGTTACGCAGTAGGTGCTATTGTTTCCTTCCAAATATTTCTCTTGACTAGGATTAGCCGGGTTTATGGGTCCAACGTACTTATTGAATTGAAACTGGCCGTCAATTTTGACTAGAGCCACGTCATTGTTTCCTACTTCGATATCGTAGCCTTCATGTTGTATGATCTGAAAATCAATTTAAAAGAAAAGTGAGAAACAAACCAAAACGCAAATTCTATTTTCAGGAATTCAAGGTGCAGGATCACCATTTCTTGTACACTGTTGTCTCAAATTAGCTGAATGCATCACTGTTTGCCCATGCCTTCCACAAAAAACACGACTTACGCCTTGACCACTGTGACTCACGAGATTTACATTTAGAATTTAAAAAACAGGTTTAGAACACTGAAACAGTAAAAAACGTGCTCCTTCTAAGTGAAGCAGAAGCGACGGTGCACTAATACGGAATGACCTCATAAGACCACGTGTGCTAAATCAGTGATTTAATATACAGCAGCGTCAAGTGACGTCATATGGCTACAAGAGAGATACCTGCAAGGGGCTCTAGATTGAAATGGTGGGTTAAACAAGGGCACTTCTAGTCAAGCCAGTGCTTTGAGAGTGGATTTCGTAGGCTTAAAAAACCGTTGTTTTCTCCAATCCCTTATGCTGCTTAGGTTGTAATTGGAAAATAAAGATTCCACTTGTTTAAAAATGTCAGCAACTGCCAACAAATCGACAAAAATCGCGCGTTTTAGGCCTAAGAAATCCAGTCTAATAGCATTGGCTTCAGTAAGACGCTCTTCTTTTCCCCCACCAGTGCACCTTGCGGCTAACCCAGTAACTGGCTCCACCATAGAGTTATATACAATAATACTACGTCGTGTCACTGCCCTATTGACCGAAACATAAAATGCACCTGGAAAATGCCCCTAAATGTTCAAGCAGAAAACAAAATATTGTAAAGTTTAAAACAAGGGATTGTTGGTACGTTTTTCACTGATCCCGGCAGAAAAAACCAAGGACGATTAGCCAAGAAAAACGGTTCAAAGCCGTATTAACAGTAGGGGAGTGGTGTAGTCGTGCAAGAGCGCACAGGAGCGGAGCTCCCTCACTTTTGTTTCTCAGAGGGAGCGCCGCTCCATCACTTCTTTTCTGATGGGCCGCGCTGCTGAGGCGTGTTCGTATTTTTTGTCAGCGCCGCAACCGCAGCATCTGTACTGTTGTAGGAGATGACGTGCTCTCTGACTACCTATTGTCTAGACATCATATTAGCTGCCTGCCTTGCTGACTGTGATCAGGCAGAAATGTGTGTCGCTGTCCACAAAATAATCAAACTAAATGTTCGCCGCGTAGGTTTAGTTTGGTTCCACTCTTGCCGTCGCCGCCGCTGCCTGTTACATTACATTTATTAATTAATTACTCGTAAAATGTATTAATAATAGGCTAATAATAATGTATGCGTTCAGTTGAGACCTGAACAATAATCAGTACGAAATTTCCGTTTATTTTTAACAACACTATTAAGTTAACCAAACGAATTGTAATGATAAGAAATTACACTTTTTGTCCCGTAGAAATATACGGCAACACCACCGATTGCTTTGTAACAATTAAGCATTTCTATCTAAGAATTTGGGAGCCCTAAACTCCCCCCCCCTCCCCCCACGTCCCCTGGCCAGGTTTGCCAGTCGCAACCTACAGCTCCTTCTCTTTAATTTTTGCCACTACACCATTGCAGTTTCCAATGTATAGCTCGATGACGCGCTTTGATCGCTGATCCGCTGAACTTATCAGAAAACTATTTATCCAACTTGCTTAGACCATGCAATACGCTACAAAAAGTAGAGATGGAAATGCGTACAAAGTTAAAATATTTCAAATATCGATACGTACCACACTTCATGTGGTTTTTCGATTAATCGTTTTGTGGAAAAGGCATTGCGAACAAGATTAAATTAACGCAACCCACAAACTAAAAATGGGTCTTCTTAACAATACTACGAGTTTCTACATCGATCGTGTAGTGTTTGTTGTTTCTCTAGCCCTACTTGTGTTAAATTTCCTACATTTAATACGTAATATATCCTTTTTTAAATTCAAAAAGCTGTCCCCTGTAATTATCCAAATAACTTACTGTTAGTGAAGATGACTTGTTTTTAATTTTAAACTCAACGTGTTAATGATGAAATATGTTGAACAAGAAGCCCAAAGTATGTCAAAGTCAACACTATCCCCCACCCCCAAAAAAATTTTTAATTCTTCTTTTTAAAACCTATTCGAATTGTTATTTGACTTAGGCAGTTTTGCTTGCATTGGGATGTCTGTTGGCACCTTGATGCAATTTTAAAGGTATTTTTTTTATTCCCTTGATAATGAGTTGTAGTCAGCTCGAAACGTCGGGTAGTGCTGACTTTGACATGTGCACTTTGGGCTTTATTGTTCAACATACTTCGTTCCAGTGCTTACATTATCCCAATGACGAAATACGCATTTTCTCATTAAAGCATAATCTGTGAGTCCCGTAGGTTCATAAAGATATTCCTGTAAGATGAGCCCGGCCTTCTCTGAATTCGTTGAACACACCAAACAAATAGCTGTATCTTTCTCAACGTTGTGTTTTGCTACAGGAAACCTGGTTTTTCAATGACAAAGTCTGAGCTCAAACTACCGTAGTTACATCAAATGGCTTAGTCATCATAATCGTTGTTCTGAATTTCTACCAGTCACTAGTTGCTTATTTACTTTCGCCTAATGTAAACTGCTACTACAAAATCAACATAAAAATATGTTTATATCGAATGATAATTACCTTTTGAACACGGTACTGCCGTTCATGTCCATATGATACACTTACGTCGTAAACACCAGCTAGTATGACGAGATTGCTTGTAGATATAGAACCTCTGTGTGAAAAATAAATGAAATTCATTAAAATACGTTTTGAAACTTTTCTTCATTTCTGTAATTACAGTCAGGCTTCTCAGTGATTAGTTCAGGATCAGCTTCAAAACTGGATTTTTTTCAGCTAGAAAATGGAATAATTATCTCTGCAACCATGTAATTCAAAATACGATGTTTATCTTGTATTTTCATATTCTGTAGGATAAACACTGGCGGATAAAGTCAGTGAGACATTTTCGCAGACATTAATGTCAACGGCTAAAGATAATTATACCGCGGCTGTGACGTCACGCTAACTCAACGCCATGCTAAATTTCAAAAGGGTTAAATCCTGTTAACCGTAACCGAAAGTGTACGTCATCGTGCAAAGTGTGGGTTATAAAGTTACATCACACTTTTGCCAACACCTCACATTTTTGACACTTCAGGATTACGTAACAAACCTACGATCAAATACAGTGTCCAAAAACTTAATGCAATAAAAACGTACAAAAGGAATTTGTTAACTTGCCGGAACAACTCGAATGAAATCCTATCCCAGCTATCTCACACATGTCTGGCCCATATAAAAGTCTATTCACTCCGTCTAAGCTGCACCTCCCCCTTCCACAAACTGAAATTGAATGACCTTCATTCGTACTAATATACTTATTACCGTATTTGAAACGATTTTCAAACTACAAACGTATAAAAAGAATTACTTACCTTGTCGGAATGTTTTGCATGGAATCCTTCTATCCCTGCTGCCTTACATAGCGAAGTTAATTCACTCCCAACATTCTGCTCCGAAAACTTGAGTTTTACCAGCGAAAAGACGTATCCGTCAAACTCCAACCCATCCCCTCCACAAACTTGAGCTACCAGCCAAACGATGCATCAGCCTAACTCCCAATCATTCCCTCCACAAACTTGAACTTACCAGCCAAAAGATGCGTCCGTCTAACTCCCACCAATCCCCTTCAAAACTTGAGCTTATCAGCCAAAGAACGTGTCCGTGTAACTCCCCCTATCCTCCTCCACAAACTTGAGCTTACCAGCCAAAGGACGCGTTCGTCTAACTCCCACCTAACCCCCTTCACAAACTTGAGCTTACCAGCC
>JAHWFP010269770.1:408-16305 GCA_023313725.1 Lithobius niger | reverse complement strand
TTGTGACGCCATGTCTCATGGAAGGTGGAAACGTCGACGAATGCCATCAAGATGGGTTTAATCAGCTAATGAGTGACGGACCGAGTGTGGCTGTTGACACCAACGACATACCCCGTCAAAATCTTTACCGCCAATGGACGCACTAAGTCTCACGGCATATGGAAACGACGACAGACACTTTCAAGACAGTGACTGTCAACAAGTAAGTGACGGTTTTTCAGTGGTCGCCAACACCAATGACATTCAGAAGGGATAACCCCCCCCCCTCAAAAGGAAGCAATGAGTAAGTTTTGGTGTGCCCAATTCGTAAACGGGCCAACACCACCTCTTCTCGGCGACTGTGGCGACAGTCCGAGTGCCATTACTTGACAGTGCCTTTAACAGCCCACAACTTATTACTGTCTTGTCTTTTCCTCAAGGCTTGCAAAAAGCGTGCAACCTGAGACATAGAGTTGGAAAGGCACCCGAGGGAACAAGGCTGAGATCCCTTTCGAGAGGACCAGAAAGGGCACCTTTCGCTGCAACGTCAACGTGCTCATTCCCAGCTATCCCAACATGGCCTGGGATCGAGCAGAAAAGCACGGTCTTCCGTTGGCGAGGCAAGCAGGAAAGTTGAGCTTCGACACACTGTGTCAAGGGTTTTGCAGGGTTGTATGTCGCCAAGGACTCCATGGCACTCATGGAATCACAAAAGATGATAAAATGCGTGCCCCAAGGGTCTATTCAACAGCCAGAAGCTCTGCCGAAAACACAGAATAGCCAGATGGACGACAATGGGAAACAGTCACCCCATCATGGACGCAAGTATATGACACGCCAACCTATGACTTAGACCCATCAGTGAATAGCCTCTGATATCCGGCATACTGAGTAAGGTTGGTGTGTTATCTGTAACAAGGTTGGTGTGACCAACACAAAAACGGGCTAACACCACCTCTTCCCGGCGACTGCGGCTCGCTCTAGACAATCTTTTAACTGTAACAAGAATGTGGCCGATTTCAGCATGTTGTTGGAATCGTGTGAAATGGTCCCACTAATGAGGAAAACTAAACATTAAAATGAGGGAACGTGTTCTTTGTGGAACAAAAGTGGCATCAATACCACTGAATTCTAGCTACTGGGTTACTATGCCAACTAGTCACGCGGAAACATTTACGTCATTTTTAACTGCTAAGATAAGGCCACGCAAAAAAAATTGTTTGGTTTACGGGCGAGGTTCAAATTGAAGCACCAGGCAACCAGGCATTTTATTTTATTTTTTATTTTATTTAACTAACCACATTTCTTTGACATGTACCTAGCTCAAAGCTGAAAGAATATGAAGTCAGCCTAAAAAAAATATAATATTGTTAAATATGTTATTTATGTCATCTAATATTCAAAGTTTTTAGTTTTTGTTAAATAACTTCTTAGTGGTATGAGCTAGAGGTTTGAAATTGGCGCCATTGGAAAGCTCGTTTCGAGGTGGTTAAAATGGTGTACTGGAATGTCAAAAACTGTCAATATTTGGCGAAAATGTGATTTTTAGCGCGTGAACCAAGTTTCAAATAAATAAATTTTAACCCTCGTTAATTTAAAGCACCCGCACGTGCCTGTAAACCAAACAATTAACTTTGCATGGCCTAATCTGGATAATTTTCTACATAATTTTCATTATTACCAAACATGATTTTTATAAGATTTATTTTGTGTTATTTTTTTTTAATCTATCCAGGTTACAATTAGAGGCTTGTCCATAGATTTCAATGCCATATCTAATTTTGTTATTTACTAAAGCGTCAAAAACAATTTTTTTTTTACATTTATTATTTAGAATGGGTTTAACTCTGTATAAGACTGGCATTAATTGTTTTTATTTTTTTTAATAATATTTTCAATATGAATTTTACGTTTTCAATTTTTTTCAATATGAAGACCAAGATATTTTGTGCTATCAAGTCTCATAACTGTTGTAAATTTTGGTGCCTTGTTTGCATTTTTACAATCATTGTTTTCACTGTTAGTATATGTGGATTAAATGTGACATCCCTATTTGGGGAGTGTATGTCCGTACAATTGGTTTTAATTTGATTAATAAACTAATCACGTGCAATGCGCATTGCACCATTTATCTTCTACATTAATACCGTAAGCTCTCACGGATCAGCAGCAGCAGCAGCCAACAATTAAAGTCTATCGTTACAATTGAAAGTAACGTTTTTTTTTCATTCTTCATGAACGTGTGATGTCTTTGCTACGGTACATAACAATTCTTGGTGCACGTGTTATATATTTCAAAATTTCATCTAAAACAGTTCATACCTGATGGGTAAAATGAAAGACCCCGTGTTTCAGCTAAATCTGTATACTTTTAAACCAACTAAGCTACTTTCTTAATTTCGAGCTCGAAATTGGCAGCTATAAACGATAAAATAGCTTATTTGCTTCGTAATTTTGGTTTTCTGAGCTGAGCTGAATTGTTTCAAAGCAAGCAGCAACAATCATTGCGTGCGCGACCGTTCATACTCCGTAAATAAACAACAATTATAATCGCAACAAATTATATAACGACAATGTACTTCATTTTGTTGTGGAGTGTGCCATTGTCGACGTTTTGACTTTCGCTGATGAGCGGACTTACTTGCTTACTGAATGCCGAGTTTCTCAGTGATTGTTTTTTTGTAGACTTCAATCAAACTTCATTGTGACTTTTACAGGGCTACACCAAAACATCCGTGGGAATGTCCTCGACTCCTAAGGTCCTGGAGAGATAGACCCTCACACCGGGAGAGTCAGCCAGGGGGTGCAGTTCGGTGTGTGTGTGTGTGGGGGGGGGGGGGGGCCGCGGGGCCCCCGCACCCGGGCCCCCCCCCCCGGGCGGGGGGGGGGAGAAATTGACACCGCCAGTTATCTTCCTAACACGACAAAACACCGGGAGAAGCTAAATTGGGGAAATTCAATCATCGTGCAGCATGCACGGGTCCAGCTCGTTGATATATTATTTTCCATTATATTTTTATTTTTGTTTACTGACAGCAAGAAAATATCATCCACGAAGAGAACAGTTTTTACACTGTTAACAACATAATGAATGAAAATATTGAAAAGAATTGGTCCCAGAACTGGTCCCTTAGGACACCATATTGAATTGGGACTTTATTGCTTGTAGTACCATTAATTTTATTATAAGCTGTCGGTTCTTTAGATGAATTCTAATTATATTATTAGCTTTGCCTCTAATTCCATAATGGTTACATTTTTTCAACAGTTTAACATGATTAATAGAATCGAAGGCCTCACGTAAATCAATAAGCACAATTTTGGTACAATTACCATCGTTCAAGGTCTTAGCAATTTTATCGTCAATGATTTGAGTGCATCTGCTGTTCCTTTACCCTTCGTGAAGCCACATTGATTATTAGCAGTTAGCTCATTCTTCGTTACGAATTTGTCTCAGTGCATGATGAAACATTCTTCAATAATTTTATTGGTATTTGAAAATAGAGCAATAGGTGTGTAGTTAACCGAATTCTTTTTTTTATGAATTGGTCTTAAACCTAGTATTTTTAATTTGCCTGGCCAAATTTCTTTATCCATAATCCATTTTGAAAGGAAAATGCATGAATTTTCTGACGTTTGTTTTACAGGGTGGTCCACAAAAAACTGACGATCCAACATTTTCTAAATCCAACTTTTCTAGTTAGCACCCCTTAGAACCAGGAGAGGACAGAAATTTTCCCATTTCATTAGATTTGATTTCTGTACAACTTTGGGTCTGCAACTGACGACTAGCAATTTTGGGTAGTCAGTTTTTTGTGGACCACCCTGCATATGCTGCAATGAGATTCCATCATAGCCTCTAGAATATTTATGATTCATAATCTTAATATAGTTCTAATTTTAGCCGTGTTACAGCAATTAATTCCAACTAGCGGAGTCGCTCGCTTCGCTAGCTCATTCCGCGTCGTCTCGCTACGCTCGAGGAGCTATCATCCTGTAACTCTTGTGCTGCTGACAGACATTACACGTCTAAAACGATCAAGCTAATGGTCAGAGCGCAGTACGCGTTTTTCGGAAGGCTTCACTGCATAAACAAATGGTAACCATAAATAATTCCAACATTTGTATCTTTCGATGCAAAAAGATCAGGCAATTTATCAGAAAAGCGCTGTTTCTGATGAGAAACGTTGATTTTCGATCGCTTCGCTCACTTAATCAGCACAAATATTTCCTCAGAAGCGTCACTGAATCAATGTAACCACCAAGAACCACACATCACTTGTAATTTGTGTTAGATACACTTTATATGGATTTTCTTGTTTTACTTATTGTAAGCATATTGTTCTTTACGTCCTGCTCAGTACAGATTTTTCCATGGGCGTCTTATCACTCCACTTTTTGATGATCCCTCACTTGGAGACACGTCTGTAGAAAGACAGATGTAATCTCCTACGAAGGCGAGAGATCATCTCTCTTCGCTCGTGAGGTTTTGATGAACAAACTATGACGTCATGAGGAGTGGTAAAATACGATATTCGGTTACACATATATACCCCCACTTCCGGTGGGGGTAATGATGCACTTCCGATCATCTGTTGAAAAGTGGGGTGTCACTTCTTTTTTCGTCAATCTGGAGGACTGTGGAAAAAAACTTTTTACTATCTGTTTTCCGGCTTTCGTCGATATGGAGGACAGTGGGAAAGTACTTTTTGCTTCCTCCTATGATGTCACTTCCGGTCACGTGATCAAAGTGGGGGTAATGATGCACTTCAGATAACATGATGAAAAGTGGGAGGTATCTTCCATTTTTTTCGTCAATCTGGAGGAGGGTGGAAAAGTGCTTTTTACTACATGTTTTCCGGCTTTCGTCGATCTGAAGAAGGATGGGAAAGTACTTTTTGCTTCCTCCTATGATGTCACTTCTGGTCATGTGATCAGATTGGGGTAATGATGCACTTCAGATCACATGATGAAAACTGGGGTGGTCACTTCCGGTTTTTTGTCAATCTGGAGGAAGGTGGCTTTTGTTACCTTTTTTCCGTTTTTTTGTTATTTTGGAGAGGTTGCCTTTTTCTACCTTTTTTAGGTCACAAACATACATATCCCCAGTCACGAGATCAAAATGGGGGCGTCACTTCCAATGGGTAACGAAAAGTGGGGGGTATCATTTCCGGTTTTTCATCGATCTGAAGGATGGTAGGAAAGTGCCATTTGCTACCCTTTTTTCGTTTTCATCGATCTGGAGGATGGTGGGAAAGTGTCTTTCATTACCTTTTTTCATTATTAAAAATAAATTACAAAAAAAGAAAAGGCATGGATTCCAGTTCAATAATTTTAACAGGAATAGGTGGCGAACTGAGCTGCAATTTAAAAACGCCCATATACCTAGACCCTAAAAAAGAGTATGAAATGGCGCTCGTCTCCTTGTATACGTACTACAGTATTTTCAACGAGCACGCTGACAATAACGAATTTTTGTACACCATCGATGGTGGAACGAATTGGATCGAGGTGCGAGTCGTTCCCGGCGCTTACGAAATTTCGGACTTGAATAATTTTATACAATCTACTTTGAACGGAAGTGGTCACGAAAAAAAATGCCATCGTTTTAGAACCGAATCACAATACTTTAAAAACAAATTTGGTTAAAAATAATCCGCTTTACAGCGTTTCGTTTCTGGGAGATAATAATTTAGGAATTGTTCTAGGATTCTTTCAGGGAACTTATACTAAAACTCAGCAAGATCAAAAATCCGTGGATATAATGGGGTTAAATACAATATTCGTTCATACCAACATAATCGGGTCTTACTACGTGAATGATGACACTCAACCTTGCACTCAACGCTTTTTATCCGGGAGTGCCACCGGGTTATAAGATGATAATTTCCCCTCAAAATTTAATCTACCTTCCCGTAACTACCGACAAGATTCGTAATATTCGTATTTGGTTAACTTCTCAAGATAATGAAATTATAAATTTAAACGGGGAAACCCTTACCATCAGACTTCATCTGAGGTATAAAAAATAATTTTGTACATATTAAAAAAAGAATGTTAGTATTCGAAAGGAAAAAAAAGAATAACTGGAAAAGGATTCGTTGTAGATAATAATCAATTAAGGGCAAAAAACGCAGCATTCATCAAATTTATAACGAGAGCGAGAAGACGAGTTTAACGCAACATTACCTCGATATAAACGAATCTTTACAACAAGATTCTTCCGTGGAGAGCTACGCATTTCACGAATATAATCCGATAGTAGGAACCAATCTAAACAAGGTCAATTCGGATTTTAGAATCGTAATCGAAAACCAGGATTTGTTCCTACACGTCGCGAATAGTTATCTTCTGATTAAAGGCAGGTTACTGAATGCCGACGGTTCTAGTTTTGCCGATGCGGACGTAGTGTCTCTCATCAATAATGGTTCCATATACCTGTTTTCCAGCATTAAATATCACTTGGGGGATAAGCTAGTGGACAAGTTAAATTACCCCGGTTATGGGACTCTCATGAAAGGTCTCCTTACGTACGGTTCGACCGATCAAGTGTCGTTGCTGGGGAACTGCTGGGCGTTTGATGCGGCAGAAACGATAACATCGGATTCAAATTACAGCATTCCATCATCGTGAAGGAAACGACTCTTAAAGGAAGCTTCTCGTTCACCATTCCTTTAAAACACTGCATGGGATTTTTCGAAAATTATGACAAGGTGCTGTACGGTGCCAAACATGTCCTAATGTTGTCTAGGGCGAGTAATGACGACGCTGTATTCAGGGCAGCTGCAACAGCCGTTGGAAAAGTCGAATTGAGTAGCGTTTCGTGGCACGTACCGCATGTAACCACATCCGACGAGCAAAAACTCAGGCTTTTTAGATATATATAGAAGGTGGGATGAAAGTGGACTTGTGTTTTAGGCACTGGCATTACGATAGTTGCGAACTTCCTCAGAGCACTAGTTTCACATGGCGCGTGCTTACTACTTCGGCCGTCGAAAAACCGAGGTAGGTTATTCTAGCTCTTCAAACTGATAAAAAAGATGCGCAAACTAAAAATCCAGCCGTATTCGATCACTGCAGTCTTCAAGATGCTCACGTAACTTTAAATTCCGAACGTTACTCGTTCTTGGACTTGAACGTAAATTACGCTACTGGAGAATACTCGATCCTGTATAGAATGGCTCAAAAGTTTAGACGCGCTTTGTACGATGTCGGGGACTAGTGTATCGATTCGGTGCAGTTTAAAAAGACGTATCCTCTACTAGTTTTGGACTGTTCCAAGCAATCGGAGAGACTTCAGTCCGGCTAGTCGACGTGCAAGTAAAGTTGAAATTTAACGCCGCGGTTCCAGCTAACATGACGTGCCACGCGTTGTTGATCGGTGATAGAAAAATGAGTTTGAAATTGGATAAAGGCAAAGTCGAAGCGATTTATTAAAAAAAGAGAGATGGCGAAACAAAAACCGAAAACAAGTAAAATCGGGAAAAAATGGAGCGGGGTGAAAAGAAAAAAGATCGCGAAACGAGGTGAGTTTTTACCATTGTTGGCATTGCTGGGACCCATCTTAGCCGATGTAGGTGGTCTAGCCGGAGGTGCCACCGGTATCGCCGCTGCAGTTAAAAAGAGCCAGAACGATGCTAAGGTAATGGAAGAAATGGTGAGGCATAACAAGAAGATGGAGGGTTCGGGATTGAAACGTAAAAAGAAAAAAAAAGCGAATCATGGCAGAGGGCTCTTTCTAAGGCCAGTGAAGGTCTGATCGATTTTACTAAATCGTTAACGAATCTCGACTTAAACAGATTAGTCAAAGTTTTGAAAATTCCTAAATACAGAGGTACTTTTAGCAAGGATCGTCTGCCGTTAAAACCTAAACCTCATGGCGAATGTGGCATCGTTAATCTCGAAAATTTTTATGATGGAAACGGAAGTCATTGGGTAGCTTACTCGACAGTTACTGACATACCCTATTATTTCGACAGTTTCGACAACCTCGAACCACCGACATCCATTTCGGAGTATTTGGGTCCCGTTAAATACAATTACTACAGGGTGCAAAATTTTAATCAAACATTGTGCGGTCATTTCTGTTTATTTTTTCTAAGTTTCTCGTGCAAGGGATATGATTATGAAGATATTTTAAGACGGTTAGCTCTTTAACTCGGTTATCCCCCTTGTTCTTCGTATGGATTGGCATATGGTTTCTGCTATACAACGAGTCTTGGTTAGGTGTATATCTATCTGGTAATCTTTATCTTCCGTGCTTGCCGTATCAGCCAGTATATAAATCACGTGACCTTCGTTCACGATGATCGGTATTTCCGTTATACTTAGAGTTGATGGTTGGAGAAGTCTCTCAAGATCGAGATAAACTTGAAATCCTTCGTCTTTGGGTACACTTTTCGACAAATCCAAAAACTTAGTTATTAAACACCATATCTTTATATCTGGAGGGTTTAAAATAGGTATTTGGTCTTCGCTACTTGTTATACTCATTCCCAGGCTATACCAACTGGATGTTGACAAGTAGTATTGGTGAAGATAGTTATTGATACATGTGAAAAAGTGACCTTTAGGGTAAGGACTAGTTCCGCGAAAAGTAACTAGAAAGTCGATACGTGGATTTATATATCTTTCTATCACAAAACCGACATTTTCAAAATGATTCTTGGCTTCCTCCGTGTCTGGTAGGAGTTGTTTTCTACGTTTAAAGTCACCATTCGACTATCGACATAACCCTTAGTAGCCACGTCATGTTCATCAGTTGGAGGGAGCGTAAATTTGATTCGTCTATTTTTTGCATCGAGTACCTCATCCTCGTCTTCGTTCAACGCAGTTTGAAGTTTGTCTATTTCGTAGGCATCTCTAATAACCTCGAAGAAATAGTCACTATTAACAGCTTCCGTAGGGCTTTCGGGGCTCGCCAGGTTACTGATTCGTTTATTTTTTGCGTTGAATATATCGCGAGAGTCCATGATCAAGGCATTGTCAAGTTCAGTTTCTAATTCATTTACACCGAGAAGCTTCGCATCGACGTATTCTTTATTTATTCTTCATCCTTAGATTGTGTGGGGGATGCAAGGTCCTTGATTCGTTTATTTTTTGCATCAAGCAGGCCATCGGGACCTTCCTTCAAAACGTAACCGAGTTTGGTTTCCACTTCGTTTATGATGAGAAGCTTTGCGTCGACATATTCTTTATTCGCAGCATCCTTAGATTGTGTGGCGGATGCAAGGTCCTTGATTCGCTTACTTTTTGCATCAAGCAGTCCATCGGGACCTTCCTTCAAAGCGTAACCAAGTTTGGTTTCCACTTCGTTCATGACGAGAAGCTTCGCATCGACGTATTCTTTATTCGCGGCATCCTTAGATTGTGTGGGGGATGCAAGGTCCTTGATTCGTTTATTTTTTACATCGAGCAGTCCATCGGAACCTTCCTTCAAAGCGTAACCAAGTTTTGTTTCCACTTCGTTTATGACGAGAAGCTTCACGACGACGTATTCTTTATTCGCCGCATCTTTAGATTGTCCGGGGGATGCCAGATCCTTGATTCGTCTATCTTTCGCGTTGAGTTGACCATCGGCACTTTCCTCCAACATAGTTTTTAAATTCTTTACATCTATCAACTGAGAATAAGTCGCCGCATCTTCGGGATCTATACCAGCAGCTAGATTAGTTAAGCGATTCATTCGCATGTCTGATACAGTTTTTGAATCGACGTAATCCTTAGTCGCCGCATCCTTAGATTGTGAGGGAGTTTCGAAATCTTCAATACGTTTCTTTTCAGCGTTAAAATGTCCATCCGCATCTTTCTTCAATCCTACGTCGACATTAAATTTTTTTACTTCGTTTTCTAATTCGGTAAACTGGGAATAAATTACGACATCTTCAGGTTCTGTAGCAGCTCCGACTTTAGTAAGTCACTTATTCTGCATGTCGTAATCATGGTTCAGGTCTAATATAAATCCTATACCCAGAACCCCTTTCACATCTCTGGGCGTTCGTTTCAAAGACTGTCCAAATTTATTAACAGGCATTTTGACAATACTTTTTTTTTATATATAAACAAAAGGAATAAAAAATGTCAAAAATGTCTCATTCTACCTGGTATGGAAATCTTTCGAGTCTGTTGCAATCAAATTCTCTAGAAGTTAAGACGGAAAATGCGACGAATTTAAAAAATGGAGTAAAGTACATCTTATCTCCTTCCGTAGCATTCAAGGATTTAAAAGGAATAGGTTTTCCCATTTTGAACAAAGATTCCAGGTGTAAGGGATGGATTTCTCCGTCGATCCCCGAATCTCAAACCGCGATGAAAAATCTTAAACGATACACACCTAACCGGTCCGAACCTCCTACTATTATTACATCGAAAAAAAACAGAAGCATGGAAGTCTACTTTTGCGAAGTGTGCGGAACGAAAAGATCTTCCTTCATCAAGTCTGGGAAAGGAATCGTAAATAAAATCGTAGACCATTTACCGGTAGAAGTACAGTTACCCGGATATCAACATTGCGGACCAGGAACAAAACTAAACCAGAGATTAGCTAGAGGGGATCCTGGAATAAATAAACTGGATCAGGCGTGTAAAGAACATGACATTGCCTGCTCAAAAAGTTCAAATTTAAACGAACGGCACGTCGCCGATGAAATTCTTATATCTAAAGCTCGAAAAGTAC
Source organism: Lithobius niger (assembly GCA_023313725.1). Classification (NCBI taxonomy): domain Eukaryota; kingdom Metazoa; phylum Arthropoda; class Chilopoda; order Lithobiomorpha; family Lithobiidae; genus Lithobius; species Lithobius niger. Next base: position 5,651 of record JAHWFP010269770.1, on the reverse strand, counting down.
GTAAGGATCGACCTCTTACGACCTCTTGGAGAGAAAAATTAGCCGCTGCGATCATTAAAAAAAATCATGGGGACGAAGCTCAAGTTCGGAATGGAAAGAAAAAAAAAACAAAATGGATCAACTCGTAAACGAACTCCACAAACCGACGTGGAAACATTTTCTGAGGCGGAAAGTGATTGTGCGGAGTCTGAATGATCTATGGCAAGCGGACTTGGTGGAAATGATACCTTACTCTAACGTTAATAAAGGATTTAACTACCTACTGACTTGCATTAACGTCACGTACAAGTTTTCTTGGGCCATTACCCTTAAATCAAAATCCGGTGTAGTCATTACGGAAGCCTTTAAAGATACTCGAAGGAACGACACCCCCTAAAAATTTACACGTTGATTTAGGCAGTGAATTCTACAATAAAAACTTTAAAGCACTCCTTAAGCGTCACAACATCAACCTGTACTCTACCCACTCTGAGAAGAAAGCGAGTGTTTTAGAACGTTTCAACCAGAACGCTGAAAACTCGCATGTGGAAACAATTCACCAAGCAGGGGAACTACCAATGGATACACATTATCGATGAGTAAGTTTCACGGTACAATGACACGGTTCACTCCACGACTAAATTAAAACCGAGGGAAGTAACCAGACGTCACGAATCGTCACTGAAAATTAAACCGAAATAATCGTTGAAAAAACCCAAATTTGTTGTAGGAAACAATGTCAGAATTTCTAAAGTTAGGAAAATTTTTGATAAAGGTTATTTACAAAATTTTACTAACGAAGTTTTCACAATCCGTAAAGTCCAAAAAACCGAACCTGTTACTTATCTATCAAAAGACGAATTGAACGAACCGGTGCTCGGAGGTTTCTACGAACAAAAAATTCAAAAAACGCTCGTCCCCAAATTTATTTTTAGTGGAGAAAGTATTAAGACGAAAGGAAGGTACAGATGGGAAAATGCTCTACTTCATTAAGTGGTAGGGGGGGGGGAATTGAGGCTTAATGGCGCGTCGACAACTTGGTCATTAGCGCCAACCTCAGTCACAGTGCAGTGGTCCGGGTTGCCACTGCACCACACATTACAGAGATGTTATTCAAACCCCTAATCTAAATCTTGTCATACATCTGTACCTCCTGCAAAAATTGAAAAACACCGGACAGGAGGACAGACCTATCGCCCAACTGACGCGCAATGTCATGCGGAAGATGGAAACGACGACGAACACCATCAAGATGGCGACAATCAACAAGTAAGTGCCGGACCGTAAGTGGCCGTCGACACCAAGAACATTCAGGAGGGTCAACCCCCCGCAAAAGGAAACAGTGAGTAAGTCGGGTGTGACCAATTCGCAAACGGGCCAACACAACCTCCTCACGGCGACTGCGGCGACACGCCGAGTGCCACTCCTCGACGGTCCCTTTAATGGCCCGTAATTTGTTACCGTCCTGTCTGTCCCACAAGGTCTGCCAAAAAGCGTGTAACCTCAGACGCAGAGTTGGAAAGGCATCTGAGGGAACAAGGCTGAGATCCCTACCGAGAGGGCCAGAAAGGGCCCCTTTCGCAGCAGAATCAGCTTGTTCATTCCCTGCTATCCCAACATGGCCCGGGATCCAGCAAAAAAGCACGATTTTCCGCTGGCCAGGCAAGCGGGAAAGCAAAGCTTGAACACGTTGTGTCAAGGGGTTCCGAGGATTGTAATTCGCCAAGGACTCCAGGGCACTCATGGAATCGCTGAAGACAATGAAATGGGTGCCCTGAAGGCCAAGGATCCATTCCACCGCCAAACCAAGAGCCAAAAGCTCTGCAGAGAACACAGAATAGCCTGATGGAAGGCGATGGGCAACCGTTACTCCCTTACACACACAAGCACACGCCACGCCAACGTCTGACTTCGACCCATCAGTAAACAGGCGCTGATAACCGGCGTACTGAGAACTCAGCCGCCGGAACTCCTGTAAGTACCTTGCTGGTAGAGTGGAACCCTTCGGGAGGGACGCCAGAGCAAAAATGAAACTGCCACCTGGGACAAGCCAAGGGGCAACTGGCATTCTCCCAAGCCTCAAGACGCAGGGCATTTCAAAGGCTATTTCCTGACAGGACTGCTGGAGCCTATCGCGGAAATCGCCCTTACCCAGCCTGCGTCTACCGACTCGCAAGTCTGGCCCAAAAACCATGGACCAAGCAGGACTGGATTGCACAGCACGTAAACGCACAGCATACTGAATGGCAAGCTGTCGCCGACGAATGGCCAAAGGTGGCTCCGAGGCCTCAGCATAGAGGCTGACCACTGGAGAAGTTCGAAATGCCCCAGTCGCCACACGCAGGCCACTGTGATGCACAGTGTCCAACATCTGGAGAGTGGAGTCACTAGCCGAATCATAGACCATACACGCATAATCAAGTTTGCTGCGGACAAGGGCACGGTAGAGGCGCAACATGGCAGCGCGATCGGCACCCCATGAAGTGCCCGACAGGACCCGCAAGATGTTAAGCACCCGCAAAGCCTTGTCTTTAAGCTGACGTAAGTGTGGAAGCCAAGACAACCTGGAATCGAACACCAGGCCCAGGAAACGTGCCTGTGGGACAACAGGAATTTGTGCCTGTCCCAAGTACAGGCAAGGATCCGGGTGCAGCGTTCGTTGGCGGCAAAAGTGGATGCACACAGTCTTGTCCGGAGAAAACCGGAAACCATTACTTACCGCCCAGGTCTGGACTTTGTTAATTGCCAGCTGTAGCTGCCGCTCGCAGGTCTGCATGCGAGCTGCCCGAAAGCGCAGGCCGAAGTCATCGACAAACAATGACTGGGGAACAGCAGCTTGCTGAGCAATGGGGTTGATCCCTATAGCAAACAAGACGACACTAAGAACACCTCCTTGAGGCACACCATTCTCCAAGACAAACGGGCGGGAAAGAGTCGCCCCGACACGAACGCGAAAAGAACGGCCTGAGAGGTAAGCAGAAAGCAACAGTGGCATCTGTCCCCTCAAGCCATAGTTATAGAGATTACGGAGAATCCCATAACGCCACGTCGTATCATACGCCTTCTCCAAGTCAAAGAAAACCTGAACCAGATGTTGACGCAGGCGAAAAGCCTCCCTCACATCCGATTCAAGGGCAACCAGATGATCGATGGTTGACCGAAACCGTCGAAAGCCGCACTGGGACGCAGAGAAGAATCCCCGTGATTCCAGCACCCAGACCAACCTCTCACCAACCATCCGTTCCATAAGTTTACAGACACAGCTAGTCAGAGCGATTGGGCGATAACTGGAAGGAGCAGTAGGGTCTTTGCCCGGTTTCACAATCGGGATGACCACTGCTGTCCTCCACGCTGCCGGAACAGAGCCTTCTGCCCACACACGGTTGAACATCTCCAGCAAGAACTGCTGGGAGGCAAGAGGCAGATGTTTCAACAGTTGATAGTGAACATCATCAGGCCCTGGGGCGGAGTCATGCGACTTGGACAAAGCGGAAACAAATTCCTGCCTGGTGAACGGTAAATTGTACTCCTCTAGCCCGTCGGAGCGAAAGTCTAGAGGGTGAGCCTCTTCACTACGCTTTATTCTGAGGAAACCAGGATCATAATGGTTATCACTCGAGACCTGCGCAAACGCAGATGCAAGACAGTCGGCGATATCCGGCACAGAAGAGATCACGGTATTCGCCACCTTCAGCTGTGAAACCGGGGAAGGCACGGTCTTCCCCGAGATCTGGCGCACCTTCCGCCACACCTGCTGAGAAGGCGTGGAGCGCGTGATCGACGAAACATAAACAGCCCACGAAGCACGTCTAACCTCACGGATGACAAACCTGGCACGGGCACGACAGCGCTTAAAGGCTACAAAGTTGTCAGCAGTTGGGCTGACTGTAAACGCACGCAACGCCCGCCGGCGGGCCTGAATGGCCTGCCCGGAAGCAGGCGTCCACCACGGAACAGGAACCCGCCGTGGCTGAGTGGACGTACGCGGGATAGTAGCATGAGCAGCAGCAAGGACCACGTCAGCGAAATGAGTGGAAAGTTCATCCACATCAGAAAAGTCCTCAACCGCACGCTGAAACACAGCAGCCTCAGCAAAAGCTGACCATTCAGCACGTTTAAGCGCCCACCGGGCTGGCCTGGAAGCCACAGAACCCCCCTGTGTTGTGGACAACACAATGGGGAGGTGATCGTTTCCATGCAGATCGGCAGTGACACTCCAAGTGAAGTGAACTGGGATGGCCAGCGAGCAAAAGGCTAAGTCCACCGCTGACCAATTGCCCGTGGCCAGGTTACAGTGTGTCATGGCTCCATCGTTCAGGATGCAAACAGACCCCCTCTGCATCCACTCCTCAAGGATCCTACCTTTGTTGTCTGTATGAGGTCCCCCCCACTGGACATGGTGGCTGTTAAAGTCGCCCAGCAACAGAAAAGGGGCAGGAAGCTGGCGGACCAGGTCGTCCAGGTCACCAACCCCAAAGACCTCATCCGGTGGCAAATAAAGCGAACAGACAGTAATATCCAAATGGAAAGAAACACGAACTGCTACCGTCTGAAGCCTAGTGTGCAGAGGCACACTGGCATGCGGCTGAGAGTGTTGAACCAGCACTGCAACACCACCATGTGCACGTGGCACAGGGTCAGCATCCAGACGGTAGATAGAATAACCTCGAACAACCGGATTATCTGACGCCTTAAAGCAGGTTTCCTGTAGACAGCAGCATAGAGGTCGCCAATGCGACAAAAGCAGCCGCAGCTCTTCGGCATGGGTCCGATAACTTTGGCAGTTCCACTGAACGATGGCATGCGCAGGCATTAGGGCGGGCTGAAGATTGAATCATTCTCCTCAACTCCTTCTCTGGGCGATCCGAAAACATCCGAATCCTCACCCGAATCAAAAGATGGAGTGAGGTTCAGAACGAAATTGTCCTCGGAAGGAGGAAAAAGTTCCGGAGAATTGGAACAGGAAATCTCTCCCTGCTCCATGGGCAAAGTATCATCAAGATGTTGAGGGGACACAACGGACCCCTCAGAAGCTGGCCGTTCAACGACCGTTTCACCTCATCTCCTGGTGGCGACGTCCTCACGGGTGGTGTTGAGGCTTTACCAGCAGGAGCCTTCTTCTTCAAGGTTTTCTGTGGTTCACTCCGGGCAGGCGGAGGCTTCGCTGAAGCTTTAACCTGCCTGGGAACAGATGCAGCAGCAGAAACAGCAGCAGGAGCAGAAACAGCAGCAGGAGCAGAAGCACTCGCAGGCTGGGCAGATGT
>JAHWFP010269764.1:1337-14826 GCA_023313725.1 Lithobius niger | reverse complement strand
GTAATTGTCCATCGGCCCCAAAAAATCAGCGTGTAAGCGATTATTTGGTTTTAGTGGATATTCCCACGTATGCTTAGGACCTGACGTTTGAGTATCTTTATGCTCTTGACAATTTTGGCATGATTTGACTTTATTTTCAATGTCGGAGTCAATCTTAGGCCACCAGACTTTTTGTCTAGCTAAACTTTTCAATTTAACTATGCCTAAGTGAGCACTATGTAGATCTTTCAAGATTTGTCTCCGCAAGGCCGTCGGCACCAGGACTCTATACCCCCAAAATAAGGTTTCGTTTTCGACAGAGATTTCAGCACGACGTGTGAAGTACGGTAACAGATCGGGAATTTCGCATTTGTCAGGCCAACCATGGTTCACATAACGATAAACTTTTGAAAGGATTTTATCACGTTTACTTTCAAGAACGAGTGTCTCGTTTAAAACTGGAAGATTAGAAATAGTTTCTAAAGCAAGAATATTGTACTGCTCTTCTGCTTTCGCGAATTCCTCGGTATTTAGGAGGGGAAGGCGCGATAAAGCGTCTGCCGTCAAATTAAGTTTACCGTGAATGTGTTCGAATTCGTAATCGTAAGCATTAAGCATCACTGCCCAACGCTGAACCCTGGCGGCTGCCATCTGCGGTATTCCCTTTTTAGGGCCAAAAATCCAAACTAAAGCCTTCTGATCAGACTGCAGTATGAATCGCTGACCATAAACGTATTCATGAAACCGTTTCACTCCCCAAGCCACGCTGAGAGCTTCCCGGTCAAAATGCGAGTAGCCCCTTTCCGCTTGAGTGAGTTTACGTGAAGCTAAAGCTATCGGCCGTGATTCACCGTTTTTCATGACATGCATCAGGCACGCGCCAATTCTGTAGGGTGAGCCGTCACAAATGAGCTTGAGCTTTAATTTCGGATCGAAATGAACCAGAACTTTTGATTTAAGAAATAATTCTTTTACTTTACTCACGGCTCGGCCTCATTCTGCCCCCCAAACCCACTTCACACTTGGGCTTAACAAACGTGTTACTGGTGTTACTGGTGTTACTGGTGACAGAATATGAGCGAGATTTGGTAGATATTTTAGTAATGGTTTACAAAACCCAAAAAGCTCTGTAGCTCTTGAATACATGTTGGGTTAGGAGCGTTTGTGACTGCTTCGATAACCTCAGGGAGTGTATGCAGGCCTTCTGCATTTATCATGTGGCCTAAATATTTTAATTCAGGCCGCGACAGTTTGCACTTCTCGATCCTAAGTTTGGCTCCTGCATCTTGTAAAGCATTTAACAGTTTATTTAACGAATCGTCATGCTCTCCCCCCTTCCCGCTCACCAGGATGTCATCATAAAACGGGAGACATTTGGGGATTTTACTGGTGACTTGAGTCATTACCCTCTGGAAAATTCCAGGACTGGACGCCAGGCCCAGGGGTACGCGAAGCCATCTAAACAAACCCAGGGGTGTATTTATTGTCAAAGCTTCTTGTGACTCTTTGTCGAGTTCAATTTGCAGAAATGCATCCTTAAGATCGATAAGGGAAAAAGTGTCACTGCCTGCTAATTCACTGAATAATTCTGCGGCCGTGGGAACTGGATAGTGGTCGACTTCGAGTTGAGGGTTCACGGTGGTTTTATAATCACCAATTACTCGGATTTGGCCATCCGCTTTGTGAACTATGACGATCGGCGTAGACCACTGAGAAGTTTCCACAGACTCTAGAATTCCAAGTCCAACCAATCTACGAATTTCTTGGTTAACCTTTTCTTTGAGTGCTAACGGAACCGACTGTACACAGGCTTGGCATCAGGTTTTAAATGAATTTTGGCTTTAAAATTCTTAAACTTACCCATGCCTTCAGAAAATAGCTCCGGGAAACCCTTCACTATTTCGGAAGTGTCAACTGGCGTAATGCTAGTTTTAATTGTCTTAACACTTTTCTTAGGTTTCACTTTCGTTTGTAGGTCGTAAAAAGGATGGAAATTAACTCGAAAAATAGAAAGCCAATCCTTTCCCATTAATGCAGGTTTATATAATTTTGAAACTAAAGCAACCAAATGTTCGATTTGACCTTGAACTTCAACCTTCAGACTTACAGTGTAAATCGTGTTCTCAATTCCGTCAGTGTATGAGTGTATCATGTACGGACTGAGTTTTAAAGGACAGTCTGCAAAATATTTTTGATGCCACTCCATAGGGATAATGGATGCATCTGCTCCGGAATCAAGTTCCATTTCTAGCTTGACACCATTTAGGCAGACTGGCATTTTCCATTTATGGATTTTCATAGAATTAACTACTACTATTATTTTGTTGGTTTGTAGGGGAATTGAAATCTGGTCCGCAGCCTGACTCAGTCCAAGAGTATTATTTTTCAGTACAAGATAGTCGTTGTCTGAATCGTCATCAGACCCGGAACCAGACTCTGAATTTTCGGCTTCAACATCCTGGCCTTCTTCACTATCACTTTCGCTATCGCGTTCGAGTTTGTTGACGCGTTTTTTGTAGCTATACTTTTGTTTTGTGTTCGGCCTAGCCTTAAAATTTGTGCTAGAACTTGCTTTAGGGTGGTCGAGTGATTTTAAAGTTCTATTCGAATGACTAGCTTTTCGGCACACTGCTTTTAAATGGCCGACAGTGTGGCAACGGCCACATGTATAGTCTCGATATTTACAACGTATTTTCACGTGGCCATTTTTGCCGCAACAATAGCAAATGAAATCCTTTGTGGATTTAGGCCTACTTGATGTTTTGCCCGATTTTTTAGCTACGTAGTTAACAGCTTTAGAATGGCTTCTCAAAACGCTTTGGTCTGTTTCAGCAGATTCTAAGGATAAAACTAAGGATGTTGTAGCCTTTAAATCCAGAGTCTGCTTCAACAACTCGCGTTGAATGACTTCTGATTGGATCCCCCAATTAGGCGATCCCTAATCATTTCGCTGCTAATGTCCTTAATTTTTGCGAAGTCACAATACTTCGTCATTAGCTTTAAGGCAGCTAAATATTCCCCGATACTCTCATCTGATTTTTGCGATCTTCTAAAGAATTTAACACGCTCAGATACCACTGAGGGCACTGGCTCAATGTCGTCTGGCCCACAGATGCCATTAGAAAATTAACTTGCTTGGTTGCTGGTATTCCTTTAGCTAAAAAAAAGTAACGAATTCGGCTGGAGTATTTCTCCCATGTGTCAGACTCGCAATCGAATTCCGAAAATAAACCAGCGGTTTTAGACGAACCCATGTTGACGTCGTCTTCACTATCACTAGATTCAAAATTTAGATTTAAATTAGAACTAGTTTCATTAACGCTTGCGTTCACTACTGAAATATTTTCAGTTTCACTTTCACTGCTAACTTTAGCAGTTACAGGTGGTTTGCTACCGACACCTGTCTTTGGCATAAGCCTACAAAATTAAATTTAATTAAATTTAATTACAATCCTGTTTAACATGCAAGGATTAAACTGGAGCACTCAAGACTACCGGTCACTTACTTAAACACAGAAATAAATCAAGCTTGACTGTAGCCTACCTAGTTGTATAAATTAACTGCCTACAAGTTAAATTTAAAGGGACTAGGCTTTGAAAAAATGTTTTACGTTCACCATTTGCAACGTTTTACAAAACAACACTTCTGGCCTAAGCCTCAGCACAGACCAGATTTCACTAAGTTTGAGCATAAACCTACGGTGTTAAATTTTACACCGGCACACACTAGCCCGAATATGGGCAATGGCACAATCGAATTTACAAGGGTTAATTTAGCAGCGTATTTTTCGAACCTTCAGGTTTATAATACTGCCTGTGCGGACACGCCAGTGCGTCGCTCTAGAACACTGCCAAGGTAAAATTAACCTTAATAAATCCAATTGCCCACTTCGGTTCTAGTTGTTAAGGTACTAAATTTAACTGTTATCATTTCGTACACACAGCACTACCACGTCAAAATAACACTGTTTGAAAAAGTTTAAACTCTGATAGGAATTCAGAGCACTAATTTTCATTGCCAAAATGAAAAAAATTTGCAACTTAACACAAATATGGAGCAAAGATGTGGTTGAAGACCTATCAGTTTAAGCTTAAGTTTTTAAAGATTACCGAAGGTACCGGACTCGTCGCCAACTGTGATGTCGTAGGCGGGGACACACCTTAGCCCAGCGTGGGCACCAATGGTAATAAACAACACGGACTACCAGAGTGTAGGCTACAGCTGATAAGACAGCGAACTTCCTGTTTACTTCTCTTTAAATACAATTATAACAGGAAGTCATGTGATGCAACTTAATACAATATATAATTATGGAATAGCCTATTAGTAGTTAAAGGGGTATCTTGGTAGGGTTAACATATTGACATGAAATTGATGGCTGCCATTGTGGAGCACACAAGTGACGACTCCACAACACTACTCCTTGAAAATGTTTTGTCGTTCACGCAGCTGCGAACCATTATCAATGCCTCAGTTGAACCGTAAATGTGTTCTTGATTTACATAGGAAACAGTATTTTAAGCTAATCAAGGATAAAACTCTCTAAGGTGGTGGACCCCTTACATACACTGAAATGTACAAATTAAATGGCGAAATAATCCTTCCGGATACTCCACCCATCCCACCATCGACTGTACTCTTGACAACCTAAGACGCTGTTGTACACCATACCACCTCATCTCCTTTACGTCTGCCGAGACTAATACCTTATCTGCTCCATACCTCACCTAATTTGGAAAATCTCCCCACTGATCTACAACTAATACAGATTGGGATCAACGCTTGGGCTATCTTTCACCACCTATCCTCAATAGTGTGGCCAAATATTCTCTACTTCTAGGTGTCGACTTTGGTCCACCTTTGCAAAACCTATATTGTCTGATTTGAGTCCAATGGAAGAGCAAGTCCCTCTCTTACGCAAATGTAGCTCCTTTTCATAGCATACACATTCTTTAGATTCTACACAGACCTCACGAGACCGCTCCGTAAACCTACCTACAACAACGCTAGGTTCCTATTTATGCTGATCAATGACTATACCAGGAAAATTTTCCCTTTTTTCGTACAACACAAGTCGGAAGTTCTGGGTTATCTTCAAACATATCTGCTGTGACGAGAGAACGAGACCAACTATTGTAAAATAGTTGGCATGGTGGCTGATTAGCCTACTATACAATAAGGATGTATAGCTACGAGTAACAGGGGCTAATGACATGGTTTATTGGCATACAAATATATTTATCGTTTTACAAAGACAGCCAATAACAAACAGGTGATCAGCCAAGCAATTGTTTTCAAGGGATGTTTACAGATGATGCATCTGAGAGCATCCTTAGATGATGTTATATGGTGCATTCGTGGATGACGTGGTGTGGCATTGTGGTTCATGCCACACCACAATGTGTCCAATTATTTTTGGCTTTGATTTGATGACATCTGTGTTTTGTGACTGATGACATCCTATTGACTATATGACATCTTGTATGTTTTTATGACATTTTTTAAGCTTCTTAAGCTAGGTTGGGTAAATATTTGGAATAGTCATTTGATAAGATCAAGAAAACTTTGTAATTCTGAGATGTTTGTTGGATTAGGTGCTTTAACAAAAGCATCTACCACTTCACACAGCACATGCATGTCTTCTTTGTGGAATATGAGACCTAAATATTTCAAACTCGGCTGTGGTAGTTTGCATTTCTCGATTCCAAGATGTAATCCTGAAAATTGTAATCCTGAGCTTTGCAGTGCTATTCATAAATTAAATTATTCAGTGCATCATCATGTTCCTGCTTCTTGCCTCTAACCAAATTATCATCATAAAACAGTTGGTATTTGGTGATTCCAGCTGTAAGCCCAACCATTAGACTTTGAAGAATCCTGGGGCTGCTAGCCAGACCCAAAGGAACCCTTAACCATTTAAATAGCCCTAATAGTGTATTTATGATCAACATTTTTCTTGTGCACTTGGCTATAGCTCAATTTGTAAAGACGCTTCCTTCAGATCGATAAGGCTACACATATCACAGCTTGCAAGTTCACAAAACAATTCCATTGCTGTTGGGACAGGATATTGGTCAACTTCCAGCTGAGGATTTACAGTGGTGCTAGAATAGCTGATAACCCTAACTTGACTATTCGCATTATGAACTGCCACAATCGGCGTTGCCCAATCGCTTCTTGTGACTGGCTCCAAAATACATTATGCTACGATACATTTATTTCATCGTTCACGTTATCTTTAAGTACCAGTGGTACAGGACGAACTTTTTGATAAACAGGTTTAGCATCAGCTTTAAGCTGTGTCTTTGAACTTCCCCAAGCCAGGTTGAAAAAGTGTGGGAAATTTAGCCTCGATTTCTTTGGTGTTTACAGTAGTTTTAACTGTTTTAACTTTATTGCAATCCTCAATTTTGTATTTCTGCAATGACCAAAATCTTTCAAAATTATTCTTAAATTTCAAAATCCAGTCCTTATGGAATAGAGGTTGGCGTTAGTTACTAGCAACTAACGTATCCGTGAAGTCAGTTTGATTTCCTTATTTAACTTAAACGTTAATAATACCAAGAACTTTTTTACTTGTTCCATTAAACTGTTTTCATAGCTATTGCACACGGTGTTATTGTATAATCTTGGGAATAACGCTCATACCATGAGATTGGAATATTAGTCCCATCACAACCACTATTCACCTCAAATGATAGCAAAATATCGTTAAACAGATAATCCAGTACCCTTGGCTGCATTAGTATACTTCGTCTTGCTTATCAGATACATACTGAGTGTGTTCTGTGAAATGTAATCTCTACTAGACTCATACTCAGAGACAGTTTTACATTCAGATTGGGAGCTGTTAGTTTCAACTTCAACCTTGTGCTGCATCCTGTTAACTTTTTTAGAACCATAATTGTGTTTCGTTTTCTTGTGAGTCGTTGGCTTGACAAAGGTTTTATCTGACACCAACACCAGTTTCTTTTCGTCGCTCGGATTTTTGCATCACACAACTGTTAAATGTCCCTTTTTATGATAACAGTTCTTTAAACTTATATTTCGAGCAGATGTGATGGGAATTTCCACACCAATAGCACCGGATGTCCGTGCTAGTTTTTTATTTAAAACTCGCACGTTTCGATTTTTTAAACAAAATTTGCTGCTGCCATACCGCTCTGTCTATAAATGTATCTTAGTAGCTTTCAAAATAATATTTACGAGCGTACCTATAAATTTATATTGCAATCAAAAACTAACACATAAACTAGAAACTAACAAATTAAATTATTAGTGTATTCAACAACTAACAAGTTTACTAATCCACTAACAAGCGATTTCAACACTTGTATTTAAATAAATTAAAATAAAAACTAAACAAGTTTTACTAATACACTAACACAAGCTATTTTCAAACAACACAGTCAAGTATGAATTTGTACACAACAAAATAAATGCAATTAACACGGGTGTTAGTTTTAACACTGGACAACCAACATAATCAAGTGCAGAGCAAATACCAGCAATAAAAGACTAATTTGATGGAGTTTTTAGACATTGTGATTAACCTTTCTAGTACTGGGAGTGACCTAATGCCTTTGCGTTGCAAAGAACACGCTCAGGGTAAAATTACTCATTGAATGCTAGTACACACATGGTTAAACAAGACAGCAATTTCCTCAAAATCACTAAATAAATACCGGCCTAGACTCGAAAAAACCAGAATCAACCCAGATTATACAATGCATTAAACAAAACAAAATTAAAACAAATTAAATTCATTCAAACCACAAGTAATCTATCTGCCAAACCAAATAGAAATTTTTGCCTACCAACGACTGCAGAAGTCAAAGCGAGGTAAGGGAATTTTTATGTAATAATAATTTAAAAGTTTAACCCAGTTGCCTTTGTTAAATAGTGGGCCTGGTTGGTGATTAGCCAACTGTACACTAAGGATGTCTCGCTATAAGTAACGGGGAATGACATGGTTTATTGGCATACAAATATATTTATAGTTTTCAAAGACAGCTGACCACAAACATACGATCAACCAAGCTATTGTTTCAAGTGGTGTTTACAGAAGACACATCTGAGGGCATCCTTAGGTGAAGTCCCATGCTGCATTCATGGATGACGTGGGTGGCATTGTGGTACATACATCACAACTTATTGTGTCATCAACCTACACACTGACAGTGAATCTATTTAGCATTCTACTACTCTAGAGACTTTTCTCATTTCCCAGGGCATACGATATAATAACTCCTCTACTTAATTAACCACAGTGCAACCCTGTTATCAAGTGGACTTTTTCAACAATCGTCCAATATGCGACATCACAACTAGAACATAGTAAGCTCCCAATTAGACTTTCGGCATTTTGCAGTTGATACTGCTAGTTATATCCACAACTTACTTCCCACCACTCTACTATTCAATTGCGATCAACAGACCCCCATGAGACGTTGGGCCCCAAACCATTACCCTTCGTTGGGTCGCCACCTGCATACTTTTGTTCATGAGGTTACTCACGTTACCTCATGAGCGACGCCAAACATTTGTACCATCTAAGCCGAGCAATTTTTCTTGTGTTACGCAACCCATAGTGTTTGCTTCAGACTTATAGATATTGAACACCCCACCCTCATCATATCTCGGGATGTCCTTTTCGATGAACGTGTCACAGAGAGGGCTATACTATTTCCCCACAAACTTCCACCTAAAACTATCACCGACACAGATATTGATCGTGACTCCCCATTCGCTGTCGACAAGGATTGACAATACTTCACTACGTCCATACACCGCCAGTGCCACCTTAGACCTCATCACCTCAAGGACACCCCAACGGCCCTGCCATAGCCATGGTCGACCTCCGGCACCACCATCATGGCCGAGCACCGCATCGCAGCTCAGTAACATCGTAACGTTAATGTCCCCACCGCTATTTCTTAGACCCACTTACACCTTCACTCGTCCCTGATGACGACGACGATATGAACGATTATGATGAACATAAATGGTACATCCTCCTACGAAACATCTTAACCCAGACTACTTCTACCCCATCCAACAATTTTCGTGAAGCTATGTATTCCGTCGATGCCGTCGGCAGAACCCAAGCGATGTAAGACGAATTAGACTCAATGGACCATTGGTCCTCGACCACCACAGGCAAAGTCACCGACTCTAAATCACCGGATCTTCACAAGAGTATTAAACCCAGACTGATCACTATGAAAGCTTAAAGCAAGATTTGTAGCAGCTGCCTGGAATGAACAACCGAAAATTTACTATTTCATATCATACTTGTCCACCGTGCGCACTTCATCAGTGCTACTCGTTCTTGCCCTGACTGTCAAGTTTCAACATCTCCTGTTCATTTCACACAGTTACAGCCTACTAATTTGGGGACGTCCCACGCATGGTTTACTTACATCAACTACCTGGCTTCACCAATAAGGGGGAAGACTGCCGAAAACTTGTTTGCCTACTGAACAAATCAATCTACTGACTTTCCAAATCAGGCCAAAATTGGTACCAATGTATCAGTGATATCCTTTACCATTTTGGCCTTGTTAAATCACAATATGACTCATGCGTCTTCGTTCAACTAAGTGACAATAGCCTACTGATGTCTATTCGTAGAAGGTAAGTTGATAAGAGTAAAATATCCTTCAATTTATGATCATTTCCTATCTAACCTGTGTAAACACCTCGCAATCGTAGAAGTTCAAGGTCAAAAATATATTGGATATGATATCAAACATAAACTTGACTATACCATAAATCGCATATTAAACGCCCATGGGTGGCTAAAATTAATTCGATAAAAAAGTGGAGGGGACGTTAACAAAGCTACTACAAGACTTCTGACCTGAACGTATGTTTTTGGGTGGTCGTTTAAGCCAAAATCCATCGTGGAAAAGTAGATTGATTATTCACGTGCGTGATCTGGGTTCAATCTAGGATTGCCACACTGGTGTTATTCTCATTTATTCACAAATTTAGTGTATTAGATCGTCCTCCTTCCAATATCTAACAAAATTCAAAATTAAAATTAATTTCTAACCATCACCACGCTTCACGGGAGCATTTCTAATCGCGGAAATGTCAGCAATATTAGGCCTATGCGAGCGATCATTGATGTGCGTAATATGGATTCAGTCTAGTGAAGACGCTTTACCTTTTCCCATTTATTCTCAAATTTAGTTTATTATATCGTCCTCCTTCCAATATCTAACATAATTCAAAGTTAAAACTATTTTATAACCTTTACAAATCTTCAAAACAGACAACGTCATTCACCACTGGAAAACGCATGTGTTGACATTTATCACCATAGTTATAGAGGGTGAGGCAACTGAAGTGTCCGGCAACAATGTCTTCTAAAGATGTGTAATTAGCTTAAATTGAAATACCTACGAATACTAAGCCAACCCGGGCGGATGTAATGTTTGCTGTAAATATGACTTTGAAAGATGCCTTCAAGGTCATCCAAAAGTTAACTCCGAAACTATCCAAGATAACGGCATGAAGTAAATTAGAAAGTTGTTTAGGATCATGAACCCAGGCCAAAACAGAAAACGTAACAGAAATCGTGCTATAAACAAGGGAGATATGCGCAAAACAGTGTGTGTAGTGCAGGAAAGCCGGTCAAACGCAAGCAATACCTTATTAGTAATTGTACAGCTACCTCCTGGCTGGTTTCCCGGTAACTGCTAATCGTTTCGCTTACGATCTAGGGAAACTCTAGTATCAACGGTTAAAATGACCTTGGGGAATGCATTCAAGGTTATCCAAAACGCATCTCATATACGCAGCAAGATAGGAAATAACTTCCAAATAGGAAAGTGCTGACCACCATGTAGTTAGTATTATTGCTAAGCAAGATTTTATTGCCTGATAAGGAAAATAAAAGGAACATCTCTTTCATTTGACGATGTGGAAAACTAATCAATGTAGGATGTGTTCGAAGTGCCCACCCGCTGCAGTTATGCAGTGTTGCGCTCGCTGTGCACTACTGTCACGAACAGCACGAAGTTGCGCAGGAGTAATTGAGGCACAACACTCACGGATCCTATTATCCAGGTCATTAATACTGGCAGGCAATGTTTGATAAACCTGTTCCTTAACGTACCCCCAAAGAAAAAACTCAAGTGGCGACAGATCGGGAGACCTTGCTGGCCAGCTATCAGATCCTCCCCGTCTGATCCATGCAGCTGGGAACAACGTATTAAGGTAGTTGCGGAGATCACCGTGAAAGTGAGGGGGAGCACCATCATGTTTGAACATCATGTCACGTCGTCTAGCAAGTGGTAAATTGTCCACAAAGGGTTCAACCACTTCTCGCAAGATCATTTGCAAATACCAAGTGTCAGTCGACGTGCCTTGATAGAATATGGGGCCCACCAGCTGGTCTGCCATTATACCACACCACACGTTGACGTGCCAATTAACCTGGTGTCGTGTTTCCCGTAGCTAGTGCGGATTACCCACACTCCAATAGTGGCAATTATGCGTATTGACGACCCCATTGCGAGTAAACTGAGATTCGTCTGAGTACAGGATATTGTCAACAAAGTTATCACTTTCCTGTACTTTGTTCAGTAACCAGTTGGAGAGGTCAACACGTTCTGGATAGTCACGTTCCTCAAGTCCTTGATGACAGTGCACGTGGTAATGGTGAAAATGGTTATTCCGTAGGATTTTTAGCACTGATCGCTGACTTATTCCACTTTTATTTCGAAATCGCCTTTGGACTCGTATGTGGATTTAATTGGCAATATGCTATTACGGCAGCTGCATTAGCATCATTTGTAGCAGGTCATAGCCGTTCACGTGGTCGTCGTTTTTTAAGTGATCCTGAACCGTTTGCTCGCGCAAGCAGTCGTACAATAGTGTTCCTCAAAGGTTGTTGCACACCAGGAAATCTTTGTCCAAACCTTTGGGCAGCTCGTGTTGCATTTCTGTTGCATTCACCATAAATTATTATCATCTCAACATAATGTTCAATTGTGAATGGAGCCATGATTATTATGTAAATATATACTAATTTCTAATTAGCATAAAGGTTGTTTTAGCAGTTGGGGCTTCATTCGTCACATCCTCAAATGAGAGAGATGTTCCTTTTATTTTCCTTATCAGGCAATAAATCTTGCTTGGCAATAATACTAACTGTATGGTGGTCAGCACTCTCCTATTTGGAAGTTATTTCCTATCTTGCCGTCTACAGATGGCACTACAGGGTGAGGTACTTGATTGTATGACGGAATGGCGAGGCCGGTGACTTGGCCCCTGCTTCGTATTATACATGTATATTATATTATATTATATTATATTATATTATATTATATTTAATATTTAATAATTAGTTTGTTGCAAACGCAACCGGAATGGCAAGGACCTGGTGGTCCCTAACTGCCAACCAAAGTTAAGACAAAATATAAAAATTACAAAACTTTAGGATTTTAAGAGTTGATGTCGGAGACAATGACCAAGCAACAGAGGAAGGGTAGGTGGTGTTGGGTTGGGGTCATGAATGCCTTACCACCAAGGTTAAACCTACCAGGGACACAGTGATCCCGATGGCATCGCCAAATGTGAGGGACAAGTGAAAGGGAAAAGCTATATCGTTGTCAATGTTTCTTAAAAATAAAAATAAATAATCTATTGCAGTTTAAAGTTTGGCGTAAACCATTTGTTAATCATAATCAAGATTTAAAAAATATAATAAAAAAAATTAAAATAGTTTTAATAACCAAGTTGAAGGTGATTCGGAAACAGGGTAAAGGAGTTTTACAAATTTCAAGAGTTTTACAAATTTTAAATGAAAAACAATAAAAGGGCTGGTGGGAGCTAAAGAGTACAGTGTTCAGGCCTCTTTAGGAACGAAGTCAAGTCAGAAAGACCCAAATTACGCTTGAAGGCTGCAACAGATGGTGAAGAGATAGTTTGCTAATTCAGAGAATTCCAAGCTGCAACAACCCTGACAGAGAAACAATTTCAGCAATCGAGCCTAGTTTGAGGGACTACCAATTTAAAGATGTGCCCCCGGGTTCAGGTTACAGTACTTAAGTCGAGTCAACCTACAAAAAAACATTCAGAGTTTTGAAGGTAAGTATGAGGTTGGCCTTAAGACGTCGTAGCTCCAATGATTCCAAATTAAGGTAATTTAGGCTGGCATTGTACGGCAAGTGCTGCATGCCAGTGTAAAATTGTATGAAACGGTGCTGAGTGGATTCCATATGATCGACATCCTGCATGAGATAAGGGCACCAGACATAAGTAGCATATTCCAAAAAGGGGCCAACAAAGGCCTTAGTTGTCCACAGCTTAGTGTTTACACAACCCGAGGTGAATGCTCGCTGAACAACATCAATACATCCAAGGATGTGACTACAGTGGGTGCTAGCACGTTTTTGGTACTAACTATAAACACACCCACAACCAATCGTACACAGTCCTACTAAAACTATCCAATACTAGCAGGAGTGCGTGCGTTTGTACAAACCAATTACTAAA
>JAHWFP010269711.1:37044-74663 GCA_023313725.1 Lithobius niger | reverse complement strand
CGGTTTAACCGTCTGATGGTCCCCTGGATGTTCCAACGTATTCCATGGCCATGTTCGACGTATCTGTAATACTACAGATGATATTGAGCAGCAACACTTGAGATTTAACACCCTGTATAATGTTAGTTTTGCGAAGTTCATGGTGTTATTTTTTTTTTTTTTGCCTTTATTGTAGGGGATGAGGTTTAATGGCATGTATTTTGGCAATTCATTGAAAAAAAGGGATGGGTGCATGTTTATTGGCCACGTCAGGTTTTCTATTCTTATTTATTTATAGTGACGATAGAGGCGCTGTCGGAAGATTATAATTTATGTAAATTGTGAAGTGTGTGGGTCAGGCAGATCAACGTTTGATGATGCTCTGTGGTTCCAATAGGAACGTGACAACATATTAAAAGTATTTAATTTGTGTGCCGATTGTGGAAGTATTAACGCCCAGCTTATGTTGCTTCCATTTCCTGATGATTATGACATTTTGATAGGGCCGCACAAGTGTAACAATTGTAGTCAACGCAAGCCTTCCTCCTAGTGAAATAATATTAGCAGAGCGGGATTTGGTGAGTGAGGGCCCTTTTGTATCGTTTAATGCGGGAATGGGAAAGGAAGGACAGGTAAAGGGGCGGGGCAAGAGGGGAATGATGTTTAATGGCGCGTTGATAGTTCATTAGCGCCAACCTTAGTCACAGTGCAGACAGTGCAGTGGTCCAGGTTGCTGGCCACTGCGCCACACATTACAGAGATGTTAACAAACCCCAAATTTAGATCTTATCATACATCTGTACGAAGATGCAGGTAAAGGGAAGAATTGTAATCATAGATTCCAAGAACGTACGGTAAGTGAGGAAATCTTTAATATATTGGTTGATTTTCTAGCAATTAGAAACAAGTAGTTTTTATTAACGCACCGTTAGGCTTGAAGCATTTTAGGCCTATGGGGGACCCCCTAAAACGTGTTCCTCGTTGTAAATCCGGCTCTGAATACAAGGGGTGATACTATTTTACAAACTTCAGTCGCTTTATTGTTCATTACCAAACAGGAAACATTTCTTGGCGGAAGCGGAACTAATTTGTAGGAAGGAACTTGTGCCGTGTTCATTTATCGTACCAATTCAGTGTAAGGCAAAATGTATCTGTTGAAAGTTGGTCCTGTCTTGCTTCTTAATTGTTGACGACAGACTGGAGGCCGGTAGTGGCAGTCTTTGCGGCAAGGGTGTTGTCTTGAGGGAAAATCACCTTCATTGCTGGTGAAGTTGTTAATTGGCGGCACGTGCATTTGCCTTATCGGGTGCCTCATTGAGGCGACCTCAAACCAACCGGATATAAGCTGTAGGAAAGCTGCTGCCGTCAGCACAGAGAAGCTGGTGGATGCTCGAAAGGGTAAGTCCTGCCTCTCTCCTCCTCCTTCCTCCTCCTCTCTCTCTCAAATCTTCTTGCTTCAGCAACAAGCAAGGCACGCGGTCTCTAGAGTGGCAGTAACTGCACAACCTCTTCCATTCTTTAACCTCTTTGCTACGATAAAAGTGGGAACGCTGGGTGATCGAGACAAGCTGTTTCGAATAGAGCTACCATTGGCCCTGTAATCAATATGCCATCATAATCAGGAAATGGAAGCAACATAAGCTGGGCGTTGATACTTCCACCATAATAGAGGACGATGACGTTCATTCGACGATCAACATCAAAGTGGATGCTGCTGTTGTGATCAGCCTTATCTTATTACAACATTCTTGTAGCAACTGCAAGCCTAAGTAAATTCCATGCTATACCGATGTGGAGTTCGACGACCGACCGGCTGAAGCAGACGAACTTGTTTCGTCAGCGCAGCTGTATTTAAAGCCGCAACTCGGAAATTTGTGCAAAAAAAATCGTTTAGGCTGGCTAGTCCGTTAGGTGGTCTGATGTTCACACGAGGAAGTCAAAGTCTATTAAAGTAATTCAATCCTGCTGCAGTCATACTGCAATTCTTCCTGGCTACTAGCACCCAGGCATGACACTAACTGCAATACGACATAAAAAAATGAAATCGAAACTGCTTGATTGTAATGCGCAACTTGGATATTAATGGAGTTGTTTAAAGTTTTGTTAAAGGGAAAGCTTGAAATTTTCTCTACCTTTCCCTTTAACTAAACTTTAAACAACTCCATTAATATTAATTTTAAGTTACGCATTACAATCGAACAGTTTCGATTTCACTTTTTATGTCGTATCGCAGTTAGTATCATGCCTCCTGCTAGTAGCCAGGAAGAAGGGCAGTACACCTGTAACAGGTTTAGATTACTTTAATGAGACAACGCGGATTCAAATACCAGGTATCATCACAAGAAAAAGCTTCAGATTTTTTTCTATCTCTTTATAATAATAATATAGGTTTGTTGCAGACGCAACCCGAATGGCAAGAACCTGGTGGTCATTAACTGCCATCCGAATTTAAAATTAATAAAATAATAAAAATTACAAAAGTTACACAATTTAAAAGTTTAAAACGAAAACGATGGCTCGGCTACAGAGGAAGGGTTGATGGTAATGGGTCGGGGTCACGAATGCTTTACCACCAAGGTTAGACCTACCAGGGAGACAATGGTCCTTCGCCAAACGTGAAGGACAAGTGAGGGGGAAAAGCCGGATATCATTGTCAATATTTCTTAAAAAATAATAAAATAATAAAATAATACATGAAGTTTAAAGCTTGGCTAAAACCAATTGTCAATCTTAAAAAAGATAATAAAATTAATAATATATAATAATAAATAAATAAATAAAATGGAAATTACCACCATTTGTGGATGGTTGTCGGAAGGAGTTTGAGGCGCTAACACCGGGACTTCAAATTGAAACTCTTTTACAATTACTGCGTCTTCTTCAAGAAGTGATTAAAGGACTGCTTATTCTACGAAACTCAATCACATTTCGAGCATTCACCGTTTCCGCGCTAAGAGCATTCCATACATTCACGACCCGAAGTGAAAAGAAATTTTTTCGACAGTCAAGATTCGAACTCTGAACTTCTAACTTCAAAGGATGTCTTCTAGTGGAATGGTGTCTGTTGGCCAAATCAAAAAGAGGAAAGTCAACAGCAATGAGACCCTTTAGAATCTTAAAAGTGAAAATTAGATCAAATTTTATTCTTCGGAGTTCCAGAAGTTCCAGACCAGTCCTCGATAGATGGTCAATATGGTCTACCTCACGCAGCCCCGGCAAACTCTTTGTGAATTTTCGCTGGACCGACTCTATCAAGTCGATATCAGGTAAGGGGACCACACCGGTGTTGCGTATTCCAATAGCGGTCTTACGAAAACTTTAAATGCCCATACTCGCGTGTTTATGCTTCCAGACGTGAAGCATCGATTAACCACAGCAAGCCGTCTAAAGGCCAAAGAACTAATTTTTTGGCAGTGTAGAGAGGATTTTAGGTCTGGGGAGAATGTCTTGTGATGATTCCTGGTATTGGAATGCACTGTCTCATTACAAAATAAACAAGCGGCTGCAGCGACTGCTTAGTCGCACCGGGCTTCTGTACAGTTCCTCCACTTGCAATCTTGAGGCGCACTCCTTTATTACGCACCAACAACTATCGCTACTATACTTATCTAAAAGCAATTACCATGACAACTGCCGGTTAAAAATGTGTTAGCTTTTAGGCCTATTTTATATTTTCGGCATAATTTTCAGCTTTTAGGCCTAATTTTAACCAGCAGTGTTAATTTCGTAAGTAGCAGCTAACGGAGATTTGGACTGTATAGTAAGCATAATCATTTTTGCAACACGGTGCGCCCAGGGAAGACAATTACAGTGTTAAAACGTAACGTGCAACGTATAGCCTATATAGATCAGTGGTAGTAGGGAAGTGACGAGAGAGACGCTGTTGATGACGCCAACAGTGACTCTAGCAAGTTGACGTTGCCGTGGTAATTTAATTTTAGGCCTAATTTTCATTTTTTAGGCCTAATTTTTTTTAATGCAGTTTTAATTTCGTAAGTAGCAGATAGGCCTAATGGAGAATTTGGTTCGACGGTAAGCCTATTCATTCGAGCAACAATGCGACGAGACTATTTTAAACGAAGCTAAAACCCATTTGTTTTTATTGCGTGTTATCTCAGTATTTCAATTCGACGATCAAACGTTATTATTTAATTTAGTTACGTCGAAGAAGTCTGTTAGCTATAAGGAAGTAACGATGTTTTCATTTGTCATGTTATTTAACTAAGTGTTACTCTGAATCTAACATTGTAAACAGTGGTCGTCAATATTTGGTGCCGTTGCAAAGTTGAAAAAAGCGACGGACGGACGGACAAATTCGTTGCAATAGTCTTCTCAGCCGGTACGGCTGTACAGAAGACTGAAACCCAAACCGTTTTTATTCGCAGTTACACTTACTCATCATAATAATTATTAAAATGCATAATTCAGTTTGAAATAAAGATTTTACTTATTTGTGTGAAAAAATTACCCTATTCATGTGGTAAATAGATTAAAAAATTCGGAATCCATTGAAGTATTCGGCTGGTCTGTGTGTGATATCAGACCCACTTTGACCGTCTGTCCGTCCGATGTTATTCACACCGAGCCTCAGTCGTGTAGTGTGCGCACACCTTCCTTGGTGTGCAATCTCACTGCATACTACCGTCGAGTTGCCAAAGGTGACTCCGAGGCTTCACCATTGAGTCTTACCACGGGAGATTTCCGAAAAGTTTAGTCGTTAAACACAGGATACTGTGGTTCACAGTATCCAATATCTGTAGAGTAGAGTTGCTAGCTGCACTATAGACCATGCAAGCATAATCAACCTTGCTGTGGACTAGGGCTCAGTAGTGGCGCAACATGGCAGTGTGATCTGCTCCCCATGAAGTGCGCAACAGAACCCGTAATAAGTTACGTGCCCGCAAAGCCTTGGCTTTAAGTTGGCACAAGTGTGGAAGCCAAGACAACCTAGAATCGAACACCAGACCCAAGAAACGTGCCTGCAGGAATACAGGAATTTGTGCCTGCCCCAAGTGCAAGCTTTGATCTGGGTGCAGTGTCCGTTGATGGCAAAAGTGGACATAAACTGTTTTATCTGGAGAGAACCAGAAACCATTACTAACTGCCCAGCTCCGGACCCTGTTAAATGCTAGCTGCAATTGCCACTCACAGTTCTACATTAGAACTCCCCGAAACCGGCTGAAGTCATCAACATACAATGACTGGGAAATTGCTGTTTATTACAATGACAAAAAGATTACACTGAGAATAGATCCGAGGTACACCATTATCCAAATAATACAGGCAGGACAGAATTGTCCCAACACTACACGAAAAGTATAGCCCAAGAGGAGAGCTGTAAGGAACAGCGGCATCCATCCTCTCAAGCCGTAGTTGTAGAGGCTACAGGAAACCCCGTTACACCAGGTCGTGTCATGAACCTTCGCCAAGTCAAACAAGACTTGAACCAGATGTGGGCACAGGCAAAAGTCGACCATGTTGAAAGCCACACTGGGACGCAGATAATAATCCCTGTGACTGCAGAACCCAGACCAACTGATTACTGACCATCTATTCCGTAAGCTGTTTACAGATGCAGCTAGTTAGAGAAATTGGGTGATTGGGTGAGATTGGAAGGAGAAGTCGGGTCTTTTTCTGATTTTATTTATTATTTTGCAGTATTGATTCAACAGGTCAAAAACCCCATAACAGAATCAAGAAATCAAGAGGGAGGTGGCAAAACATTGAAGTGAACATGATTGGCGGAGCGAGCGAGCGAAGCGTAGCCTACAATGGACACCAAATTGCAAAATGTTGGTCTGTTGGTCTGTTGGTTGCACTTTTTTAGTCTGGGTGGAGCCCAAACGAAAGGTCGGATTGAAATGAAATTTCGCACAACGCTTTATACCCCCAAAAGTATTGCTGAGCCAAAATTTAACGTAAATCGAACAATTATTACTGTACAAATTTTAAAATTTTCGAATTTATATCTAACACTCACCATTGTAAATTTGGAGTCGTGAATAGTTAAGGAATTCCGACGAAGCATACACCAAGCTAATGGTAGTAAAGTAAACTTTAAAAAATACGGCAAATTAAATTTTGGTTGCTTCTTTCTAGCTAATAATCTTTTTCGACGTAACTCAGCAAAATAATAACATTTGATGCTTGCATTTAACCACTACAGCAACAAACGCAACCATAAAAACAAAAGGATTCCATTAACGACACACGTTAGTTTCATTTGAAAAAAGAATGCTTTGGAGATTATTCAATTCAACATGGTAACGAAAGTGGCGCCTACACTAGCGTTGGGAATCCCGAATACGAAACTTGAAATCGTCGTATCAAGGCCAAGCGGTATTATAAAACGTTATTGACATCAGACGAAACACGAAAGCACGAAACAATAATTTGCCCGCCTCTCTCAATTCCTGGTTGCCACGGTAACGTGGACTAGAAACCAAAGCCGTGTTGCATCACATGAAGGAATAGGCTTAATCTCGAACCACTGTTGTAATCTGCTACTAACGAAAGTAAATCGGAGATAAATATTAGGCTTAAACGCTAAAAATTAGGCCTAAAACCTAAAATTAGGTCTAAAATCTAACACATTTTAAACCTAAATTGTGATGGTTATTTCTTTCAGATTATATAATAGAGATCGCTGTTGACTATTGTTAAAAAACTATCGTACTGATGATTGTTTGGCTTGCAGTTAAACGCCTTATTACGTGCTGTTTTATTTTTACTCGCGGCGACGGCCCACGTCTTCAGTGTTGGCTGCGAAAAGAGGCTACAAATAACTAAACAAAAACTAAATGCTGGAGCAAACGAAAGCTTGTTAACGTAAATTTGACACCTAACATAGGACTACATTAAAAAAAAAGGCTAAAATAAGAAAAAGGCCAGCAAAGAACAGCAGTACGTCACACCAAAAGGCAAACAGCCTAACAAAGCTCATTAAGTAATGTACCCAGATTTTTAAGAATTATTAACAAATGTGGTATCGTCATTAAAATAAAAAATTACAAATCAGTTTGAAATGAAGATTCGTTCGCTCCGCCTACAATAGGCCTAAAGCCTGTTTCCTAGTACATATTTAAATTGACATGAATTTTGGGCAGAGTACCCTATAGGATTATCATTGTACTCATACTTTTGATATGGCAGCTTTTCAGCTGGAAAATGTTGTAAATATATTAAGGTTATGTTTGTTGCAAAGGTCGGGTATGGAGAATAGTGCCAGAGTCTTCTTTTGTAGTCAGTTCTAGTATTTGGAATGCCAAAATTATTTTGCTCCTAATGGCAACTGAGGGAACATGAATATAAAGTTGTCTTAAAAGTTGAGTGAAACAAACTTTATCATGCAATAGATTGTATAAGAAGTTGAGGCCTAAAGATTTTCGAAATTGCTGTAAAGTTGGAATTTGAAAACTTTTGCACAGCTCATCATACGTGTAATTATTGCGATTTATGTCATTTTTGAAACAAACATACCTAACAAAATTTCGCTGCACTCGCTCTATTGCATTTACTAAATAGATCTGGGAGGGATCCCACAAAATGGACCATAAGTTAATATACTACGCACAACAGCATTATAAATAGTAATAATAGTTTTAGAATCTGTAACAAAGTAGAGCGACCTTTTCAAAAAACCAAGCATTTTGAAGGCTTTATACACAATAGCAGTGATATGCTGATTGAAAAGACAGACTGCAAAATAATTCCTAGGTCATTAACCGAGGTGACACATTTTAACTCGATATGGTTTAATGTGTACCTATAGGTAAGAGGGTTAAGGTTTCTGTTAGAACAGAACGTAATTACATGACATTTCTCAATGTTTAATTTTAAATTCCAGGTTTTGCTCCAAGTGGAGAGGCAGTCCAAAGCCGTTTGTAATATAGCATGGTCATGGTCAGAGTTAATTTTGTAAAAAATCTTCAGATCATCTGCGTATAGAATAAGCGAGGGATACCACATTTACTTAAAGCTTCAGAGAAGTCGTTTATAAAGATTATGAAAAAAGCGGTCCTAGAGCAGAGCCTTGAGGTATGCCAGAACTAACTGGCATAATCCGTGAAATATAACCATTTAAAATTACTCTCTGATGTCTGTTGTTTAAGTAGATTTACACCAATTACCATGAAACCATGAAACCCAGTTTACTTAATTTATGAATAAGGAAATCGTGGTTTACTGTATCAAAAGCTTTAGCTAAGTCAGTATAGATAGCATCAACTTGCTGTCCATCATCTAAAGCTCGAATGACGAAGTCCCGTAAAGCACATAAATTGATGGTGGTGGCTTTGCCCTCACAAAAGCCATGCTGAGTATCAGAAATATATTTTTTAGAGTGTTTTCTACATATGTTTTTGCACGAGTGTTTCAAACAACTTCGAAAAATATGATGAAAGCTAAATTGGTCGGTATTTAACTTATTCGGGTTACCTTTTTTGGAAATGGGCGTAATGTTTGCCATTTTAAGGCAGGATGGAAAGTTTCCAACAGTTAAGGATTCATTAAATAATTTATAAAGTGGAAGGGATAACTCCCAAGCACAATTTTTGAAAAATACGGGGTGAATGTTATCAGGGCCTTTTGCTTCATCTACATCACAAGCTAGCATTTACATGTATATTATTCTTGTCTAGTTAAGTTTAAAATAGTAAAGCACACGGTATTAACTTTGAGAGTATCATGTAAGATGGTGTCAGTGATTATGCCAGCGTTAAGGTTTGTATAAACGTTATGAAAATAATCAGCAAATTCATTTATCTGATTCTCGACATCAACTCACCCAAAATGGTTTGGGATTATTTTTATTTTTAGACTAGCATACATGTTTTTTAAGTAATAATTCCTGCTGTTAGAAATACGTTGTTTTACTTGTTTGCGCACAGCTTAGTAATTGGCATAATCGTTTACGTATTTACTTTTAAGATATTTTCGTCTTAAAACGGTTTTTTTGTTTAATAAGTCTCACAGCATCAAAATAAGTAGGGAAAGGTTTTTTCCTTCTTTGTTTTTTTGGCACAGTAGAAGAGCATACTTCAGATAACGCTTCGTAAAAAGCTGTCCAGTTTGCATCAACATGCTTCTGTAAGAGCAATTCCGACCAATTAACTTGACTAAGTTTAACTTTACAAGTGGGCCAGTCTGTTTTTTGAAAACTGAAATCAACAGAGATATTGTTTTGGGGACATACAGCAGATTTACTGAAAAAATGATTGCCTCATGAATGGAGGGGAGGGCTTTATCGCCAATGGCAGTATCTACAGTTGAGTTACACCAGATCTGATCAAGGAAATGCTCGTTACAAGTAGGAAAAGTAACATGCTGGTTACATCCAATTGCTGAAATAGTTGTAACTAATTTGTGTCAAAAAACAGTGAGTGTAGTTTTTATTTAGCTGATAAGGAATGTAATCAGTTGTATTACTATAGTTTACAATTGGGATAACAACTGCTGACTTCCATCAAGCTGGAATTGAGCCCTCCGACCACATTACAAATGAACATCACCATCTGTCCCACAACCCGGACCACTGCACTGTGACTGAGGTTGGCGCTAATGACCAAGCTGTCGACGCGCCATTAAGCCTCATTCCCCCCCCCCCCCACAACTGGGACCCGTCTTGGTTTTTGTGGACGTGCACAGGACGTGCACAGGCTCATAGGCAGGTGTTTCAACAGCTGATAGTGAACATCATCCAGCCTGACTTGGTCAAAGCTGAGATGAATGTCTGACTAGTAAGTGTTTTTACTTATTTATTTATTCATTTTTAGCTGGTGACAATTCCCATTTTGGGGATGCTTTTGTTTTTACTACTTATCATAGCCACACTTTGTATTATATAACGTTGCTTTTTAATGGTCAAATTTGTTCATCTTGATTTTATTTTTTATTTGGGCCGATCCTACACCTCCCGTGTCCAACACGTTTGGCAATGCCATCGGGGGCCATAGAGTCCCTGGCAGGTCTAACCTTGGTGGTAAGGCATTCGTGTCCCAATACCTAATCCCCTCACCTTCCCTTGGCCAATCTGTATCATTATTTATGATTGTCTTCTGTTTTTTAATTGAGGCTGTCTGTTAGCGATCTTAGGGTCCTTGCCAGACCTGTTGCTATCGTGACAAAATTGTTATTATTATTATTATTATGGTAGGTTGTTCCCCTCCTAGCTGTTAGAATGAAAATCTAGAGAATGGCCGCCTCTCCACAATTCAACTCAAGGAAACCAGGATTATAATGATCACCACGTGAGACCCACGCAAAACCAAAGAAGAAACAATCACCGATATCCAGCATGGAAGGGATCATAGCATTCGCTGGGGAAGGCACATTGCCTTCGCCTGATGTAATTGTGTGGATTGCATGATCGACGAAACATAAGCCAACCATGAAGCAAGCCTTGCCTCACGGATGACATACCTGGCACAGACACGACAGCATTTAAAGGCACAATGTTTTTAGAAGTTGGGCTAACCTTATACGCACACAGTGCTCACATACCGGCATCCACTACAAAACTGGGAACCGTCTTGGTTTTCGTGGACGTGCACAAGCTCACAGCAAAAGCAGCAGCAAGGACCATTGCAATGAAGTGAGTTGAAAGTTCATCCACATCAGCAAAGTCCTCCACCGCATGCTGAAAGACAGCAGCCTCATCAAAGGGGGGGGGGATTAAGGCTTAATGGCGCGTCGACAACGTGGTCATTAGCGCCAACCTCAGTCACAGTGCAGTGGTCCGGGTTGCCACTGCACCACACATTACAGAGATGTTATTCAAACCCCTAATCTAAATCTTGTCATACATCTGTACCTCCTGCAAAAATTGAAAAACACCGGACAGGAGGGCAGACTTATCGCCCAACTGACGCGCAATGTCATGCGGAAGATGGAACCGACGACGAACACCATCAAGATGGCGACAATCAACAAGTAAGTGCCGGACCGTAAGTGGCCGACGACACCAAGAACATTCAGGAGGGTCAACCCCCCGCAAAAGGAAACAGTGAGTAAGTCGGGTGTGCCCAATTCGCAAACGGGCCAACACAACCTCCTCACGGCGACTGCGGCGATACGACGAGTGCCACTCCTCGACAGTGCCTTTAATGGCCCGTAACTTATTACCGTCCTGTCTGTCCCACAAGGTTTGCCAAAAAGTGTGTAACCTCAGACGCAAAGTTGGAAAGGCATCTGAGGGAACAAGGCTGAGATCCCTACCGAGAGGGCCAGAAAGGGCCCCTTTCGCAGCAGAATCAGCTTGTTCATTCCCTGCTATCCCAACATGGCCCGGGATCCAGCAGAAAAGCACGGTTTTCCGCTGGCCAGGCAAGCGGGAAAGCAAAGCTTGGACACGTTGTGTCAATGGGTTCCGAGGATTGTAATTCGCCAAGGACTCCAGGGCACTCATGGAATCACTAAAGATAATGAAATGCGTGCCCTGAAGGTCAAGGATCCATTCCACCGCCAAACCAAGAGCCAAAAGCTCTGCAGAGAACACAGAATAGCCTGATGGAAGGCGATGGGCAACCGTTACACCCTTACACACACAAGCACACGCCACGCCAACGTCGGACTTCGACCCATCAGTAAACAGGCGCTGATAACCGGCATACTGAGAACTCAGCCGCCGGAACTCCTGTAAGTACCTTGCTGGTAGAGTGGAACCCTTCGGGAGGGACGCCAGAGCAAAAATGAAACTGCCACCTGGGACAAGCCAAGGGGCAACTGGCATTCTCCCCAGACTCAAGACGCAGGGCAATTCAATGGCTATCTCCTGACAGGACTGCTGGAGCCTATCGCGGAAAGCACCCTTACCCACCCTGCGCCTACCGACTCGCAAGTCTGGCCCAAAAACCATGGACCAAGCAGGACTGGATTGCACAGCACGCAAACGCACAGCATACTGAATGGCAAGCTGTCGCCGACGAATGGCCAAAGGTGGCTCCGAGGCCTCAGCATAGAGGCTGACCACTGGAGAAGTTCGAAAAGCCCCAGTCGCCACACGCAGGCCACTGTGATGCACAGTGTCCAACATCCGGAGAGTGGAGTCACTAGCCGAATCATAGACCATACACGCATAATCAAGTTTGCTGCGGACAAGGGCTCGGTAGAGGCGCAACATGGCAGCGCGATCGGCACCCCATGAAGTGCCCGACAGGACCCGCAAGATGTTAAGCGCCCGCAAAGCCTTGTCTTTAAGCTGGCGTAAGTGTGGAAGCCAAGACAACCTGGAATCGAACACCAGACCCAGGAAACGTGCATGTGGGACAACAGGAATTTGTGCCTGCCCCAAGTACAGGCAAGGATCCGGGTGCAGTGTTCGTTGGCGGCAAAAGTGGATGCACACAGTCTTGTCCGGAGAAAACCGGAAACCATTACTTACCGCCCAGGTCTGGACTTTGTTAATTGCCAGCTGTAGCTGCCGCTCGCAGGTCTGCATGCGAGCTGCCCGAAAGCGCAGGCCGAAGTCATCGACAAACAATGACTGGGGAACAGCAGCTTGCTGAGCAATGGGGTTGATCCCTATAGCAAACAAGACGACACTAAGAACACCTCCTTGAGGCACACCATTCTCCAAGACAAACGGGCGTGAAAGAGTCGCCCCGACACGAACGCGAAAAGAACAGCCTGAGAGGTAAGCAGAAAGCAACAGTGGCATCTGTCCCCTCAAGCCATAGTTATAGAGATTACGGAGAATCCCATAACGCCACGTCGTATCATACGCCTTCTCCAAGTCAAAGAAAACCTGAACCAGATGATGACGCAGGCGAAAACCCTCCCTCACATCTGATTCAAGGGCAACTAG
Source organism: Lithobius niger (assembly GCA_023313725.1). NCBI lineage: Eukaryota > Metazoa > Arthropoda > Chilopoda > Lithobiomorpha > Lithobiidae > Lithobius > Lithobius niger. The sequence goes on along the minus strand of JAHWFP010269711.1, from coordinate 61,882 downwards.
ATGATCGATAGTTGACCGAAACCATCGAAAGCCACATTGGGACACAGATAAGAATCCCCGAGATTCCAACACCCACACCAACCGCTCACTGACCATCCGTTCCATAAGTTTACAGACACAGCTAGTCAGAGCGATTGGGCGATAACTGGAAGGAGAAGTAGGGTCTTTGCCCGGTTTTACAATCGGGATGACCACTGCTGTCTTCCACGCTGCTGGAATAGAGCCCTCTGCCCACACACGGTTGAACATCCCCAGCAAGAACTGCTGGGAGGCAAGGGTTAGATGTTTCAACAGTTGAGAGTGAACATCATCAGGCCCCGGGGCGGAGTCATGCGACTTGGACAAAGCTGAAACAAATTCCTGCCAGGTAAATGGTAAATTGTACTCCTCTAGCCCATCGGAGTGAAAGTCAAGAAAGCGAGCCTCTTCTCTACGCTTAATCCCGAGGAAACCAGGATCATAATGGTCATCACTCGAGACCCGCGCAAATGCAGACGCAAGACAATTGGCGATATCTGGCACAGAAGAGATCACGGTATTCGCTACCTTCAGCTGTGAAACCGGGGAAGGCACGCTCCTCCCCGAGATCTGGCGCACCTTCCGCCACACCTGCTGAGAAGGCGTGGAGCGCGTGATCGACGAAACATAAGCTGCCCACGAAGCACGCCTAGCCTCACGGATGACATACCTGGCACGGGCACGACAGCGCTTAAACGCTACAAAGTTGCCAGTAGTCGGGCTGACCGTGAACGCACGCAACGCTCGCCGGCGGGCTTGAATGGCCTGCCCGCAAGCAGGCGTCCACCACGGAACAGGAACCCGCCGCGGCTGTGTGGACGTACGCGGGATAGTAGCATGAGCAGCAGCAAGGACCACATCAGTGAAATGAGTGGAAACTTCATCCACATCAGAAAAGTCCTCAACCGCACGCTGAAACACAGCAGCCTCAGCAAAGGCTGACCATTCAGCACGCTTAAGCGGCCACCGGGCTGGCCTGGAAGCCACAGAACCCCCTTGTGTTGCGGACAACACAATGGGGAGGTGATCGCTTCCATGCAGATCGGCAGTGACAGCCCAAGTGAAGTGAACTGGGATGGCCAGCGAGCAAAAGGCTAAGTCCACCGCTGACCAATTGCCCGTTGCCAAGTTACAGTGTGTCATGGCTCCATCGTTCAGGATGCAAACGGACCCCCTCCGCATCCACTCCTCAAGGATCCTTCCCTTGTTGTCAGTATTAGGTCCTCCCCACTGGACATGGTGGCCGTTAAAGTCGCCCAGCAAGAGGAACGGGGCAGGAAGCTGTCGAACCAGGTCCTCCAGGTCACCAACCCCGAAGACCTCATCCGGTGGCAAATAAAGCGAACAGACAGTAAAATCCAATTGGAAAGAAACTCGAACTGCTACCGCCTGAAATCTAGTGTGCAGAGGCACACTGGCATGCGGCTGAGAGTGTTGAACCAGCACTGCAACACCACCATGTGCACGTGGCACAGGGTCTGCATCCAGACGGTAGACAGAGTAACCCCTAACAACCGGATTATCCGACGCCTTAAAGCACGTTTCCTGAAGGCAGCAGCACAGAGGTCGCCAATGCGACAAAAGCAGCCGCAGCTCTTCTGCATGGGTCCGATAACTTTGACAGTTCCACTGAACGATGGTATGCGCAGGCATTAGGGCGGGCTTAAGACAACACCATCCTCCTCAACTCCTCCTCTGGGCGATCCAAAAACATCTGAATCCTCACCCGAATCAAAAGATGGAGTGAGGTTCAGAACAAAGTTGTCCTCGGAAGGAGGAAAAAGTTCCGGAGAATTAGAACAGGAAATCTCTTCCTGCTCCATGGGCAGAGTAGTATCACAATGTTGAGAGGACGCAATGGACCCCTCAGCAAGCTGGCCGTTCAACGACCGTTTCACCGTCTCTCCCGGTGGAGACGTTTTCACAGGCGGAGTTGAGGCTTTACCAGCAGAAGCCTTCTTCTTCGACGGCTTCTGTGGCGCACTCCGGGCAGGCGGAGGCTTAGCCGAAGCCTTCACCTGCCTGGGAACAGTTAGAGCATCAGGAACAGGAACAGTAACAGGAGCAGAAGCATTTGCAGGCTGGGCAAAAGTCGACGGCACGGCAGCAACCGGGTCTGAAGGACCCAAAAGACCCTGCAAAGATGGATGTTGCTGGGTCAACAAAGTAACAAGCATGCCCACCGTCCTCGTCAAAGACCTGAGCTCAGCACGCAAATCCGCTAAATCAGCAGACTCACTAACTGGGCCAGGCAATGACGCACTGCACACCTGGGCAAAAGAACGTGTTAGCGTCGGCGCCGATAGTTTGGCTTTCTTCCGGGCCTCTGAGTAGGAAAGCCCTTCCTTAACCTTCAATTCCTGAACACGACGTTCCTCAACATAAACATGGCAGTCCCGTGAAGAGGCCTGGTGCTGACCACCGCAGTTGACGCAGCGCGCCGGGGCAGCACAATCAGTGCCCTCATGGGCTGCCTGAGCACAGCTAACACAGGTTGGCTTAGCCTTACACGAACCGCTGGTATGACCAAAGCGTTGACAGCGGTAACACCGCATTGGGTTCGGGACATAACATCTGACCTTCAACCGCAGGTACCCGGCAGTAATGTGCTGCGGTGCAACCGGCGAATCAAAGGTCAGGAAAAAGGTGTCAGTTGGCTGGGCACCATTCTCGCCTTTCCGCGTCAAACGCCTAACGGCCGTAACGCCTTGTAACTTGAGTTCGTCCAGGATGACATCATCACTGAGACCCCTCAAATCAAAGCACGTCACGACCCCCTTACTGCTATTTAAGGTACGATGCGGCTCCACACGCACCGGGCATAACCCCAGTGCACTGGTCAAAGGCTGACCAAATTAGTCCTGGAGGTCACGGAACTCTCCCCCGGCAGTTGTGGTTAGTATGATGGGGAGGTAATCACTCCCATGCAGATCCGCATCGGCAGCTCACGTGAAGTGAACTAAGATGGCCAGTGAGCAAAAGGATAAGTCCACTGCCGACCAATTGTCTATGGCCAGGTTACAGTGTGTCATGGCTGCATTGTTCAAGATGTAAATGGCTTCCTCTTCATCCACTCAAGGATTCTCCTCTTGTTGTCAGCATTAGATCCTCCACTGGTTGTAGTGGCAGACAAAGTCGCCCGTCAAGAGGAAGGGAGCAAGATGGTGGCAGACCAGATCTTCCACCCCAAAGAATTCCTGTGGTAATAGACCCTAAAGACCCCAAAAACCTCATGTTTAATATATGGAATGGGTAAAACACCACTATAGTTGCCATAGATTCTCTTTTTCGGTCAAGTTCGCGCATGAACTTGCATTTGCCAATATAACAGAGCATGTGGAAGGGGTGAAACACCAGAACACGCTGGCCAAACACCTTTTTTCTCAATCATGGTAGAGCGTGAACCTTCATTTGCCAATTTATTTTATTACTGGAGCATGTAGAAAATAATTAATTTTTTATAATTGTACATGACCGGCTTTGTATCGATGGATACTTCAGTATCCCTTCCTTGTCCCTTTGCGTGTTATTGACTGCAAAAATTAATACATTCATTCATTCAAAAGGTGAAACACCAATATACAGTAGACAAAGACCCTCTTTTCCAATCAAGCTTCAGCATGAATCTCTACTTACCCCAGTGTTAACAGACCATGTGGAAGAGGTGATATCAGGACAATACGCCCTGGACAATTCCCCCCCCCTCCCGACAATACCCCCCAGACAATTCTCCCGGACAATTTTCCCCGAACAATCTCCCCCCCCCCCAAAGACAATTCCCCCCTAGAGCAAAACCCCCGGACAATTTTGGAAAAAAAGAAACTTTCAAGATTATCTCAAGTACTTACGTACTGAATGTGTGTGCAATTAAACAAGTTATTTATTACAAATGTCAGGGTATTTAAATTTAAAGTTCAGTTTCATTAATTCTTCCCAGGTTATGGTGTAATTCATGCATGAAAAAGGGAGAGCTGTCTAATCCATTATGGCTGGAGGGAGGCAGGGCTGGGTTGGAATTAGAAATTGTTAATAATTAACACTTAAGCTGTCCTTTAAAAGTCAAGCTCATGGTGCTATACTGGGATTTCCCCAATCCTAGTTTAAATCAGGATTTTTTAATTTCAAGTTCAGCTTAATTAATTCTCCCCATTTTATGATGAAATCCATGCAAGAAAAGAGAGAACTGTCCAATCCATTATTGCTGGGGAGGAAGGGCTGGGTTGGGGAAAATGTTAATACCATTCAAGTCTCCAAATTCCAACTTACATGTCACCAGATTCGACGTGCTGCAAGCAGATCATAATGGGGATACTTTTAAGTCTGAAAAGGGAAAAGAAAAGCTCGTGTTTGAAGGCTGTGTAAGTGATGCAGAAAGAGCTAGCTAAAGGAGTTGTTTCATTTGAATGTGACCTACGCTGATGTAAAGCAACTTGTAAAGCCAAGCTAAAAGTATTTGGTGACCAGGTAGTTGGAAGCCTTCATGAACACACTCATGGTCCAGATCCCAACAGAAGAGAAGCCCTTAAATCTACACAAGAAATGAAAATACGTGCTCAAGACACAGAAGAAACACCTCAACAGATTATCACATAGTCTGTTTCAAGTATAAATCAAGCCACTGCAGGAAAATTACCCACCATTCATCATCTACTAAATGATATTCGACGTGTTAGACAAACAGCAAATAATCAAATACCAATTCCCGTAACTTACGAAGACATCATCCTACCAGACCAGTAAGAACAACACGTGTTGGACAGGATTTCCTGTTGCACAATTCAGGATCAGTACCAAACCGAACCATCGATATACACTGACCATAAACCCTCTTTTTTGATGACGCTCGAGCATGAACCTTCATTTGCCAGTCGTGTGGAGGAGGTGAACACCAATAGACACTGATGCTTTTTAAATCCTTTTTTCGATCAAGATCATGTATAACCTTTATTTACCCCTTTATTAACACAGAGTATGGTAAAGTTAAAATGCCATTATACACTCTCAATTAAAATTATGACGATCTATAGGGTCAAACGTTTGTAAATTTGTGTTTGAGAAAATGCCATGTTTCGTTGACAGTTGGAAAGCTGTCCAAAATATTTTGACTACTATAATTACGAAATGATCTTAGTGTTAAGGTCTGGTAGGTTAAGGTTACCACGCCACGGAAAACGTTTTGAGGAAAGAACCATGCTCTGCTACCACTCACGACAAAGGAACTCATGTGAAACAACTTGTAATGAGTGAAAGAGAATTACGTCTCATGACTACTGTTTATTACGGCTACACGTTTGGTTATTGTGTACGAGGATGGTTTTCATAACGAAGCAACAACAAAAGTGTGGATGCTCTGACCCTAAACTCTACATACCTCTTCAAAATAGACAGTACCAAATGATGGAAAAAACACCATTCCGTGGGTTAGTTCATTCGATGGTTAATGGTTTGCCTGACTTTGATTTGTGGTGAAAGGCTGACTTTGGACGTCTTCTTTAAATTTGGGGATTGCAGTTAAGTTGGATTTGCATTTTAAATTTTCTAGCCCAAAAGCAATCCCTTGGTCAGAAACTCTTGCTAATTCAATTGGGAAAGAATATTATATGGTTCTCTATTATGGATCATCCCATAGCCAGTTTTCCACATGGGACAATTGTTAACATAATTGGTTCATGACGGCAAATTCGATTGTTACATTGTTTAGTTATAATGTGTGACGTAAAGCTGGCAACGTCTTGGCATTGTTGACCATCTTGGTGCACTGATTCAAGGTCAAAGCTTTCGGAGGATTGTTGTTGCATGACTTGAATTTCCAACTGTTGGGTCCAAAAATTTACTTTTCTGCTAAAAGGGCACAACTGAAGCTGGGGGGGGGCGGGCCCCGGGGGATTGGAAAGAAAAAGACTGACTCCCTCCGGCGGGATGGGACCAACTTTCCATGTCTGTAGTTCTGGATGACAAGGTTTTTTGTTTGTTTATTGCTGAATCGTTCTAAAAGTGATTCTTCAAACGACGGGGCTTTGACTTGCAAATTAACTGATAAGGTGGGGGTCACCCTAATTTCTGAAAATTCTTGTGTGGGTTTTGGAAGTGGGATTGGGATTTTCAACAGGATTTCGGTTAGTGTCACTTATTTATTTCCAGGTAGTGTCACTGACAGGTAGTGTGTCACTGACGGAAAATTGGAGTGGCGGGTATGATAGCCGCTGTGAATTGATAGCCACACTATCGCTTCGGTTAGAGGAATACAGCCGCTGCATCAAGAACGTCTCAGATTTCTTTGTGTTAAATTGGGAATGTTCGTTCTTGCGGATCGAACTGATCTGCTGTCATCTATTCTAACTTGAAGTGTGTTTTCCATAGCCTAACGTTGACCTGCAGGATGTCAGTTATGTCTAGGAACATCAACTTCTTCAGCCATGGCTGCGGTTTCGTTTAGTATAGTGGAAAAACTGCCAAAAAGGGGTTTAATTTTTAGTCTGAGCACTATTTTAAAATTGTTTCCGCAAATAAATTTTTCATTATACCCTGAAAAGTTTTTTTTTTATTCGTGTACTTTACCCGATAGAGATCTGCGATTTTTAGCAGATGCTGGTTTTCAGTCCATCGTGGATCCGATTTTGGTTTGAAAATCCGGCCGAAGTTTACTGTGAGGATTGTTCCCGTGATGAAGCTACATCATGCTTAACAGCATAAGCATGGAGAGTCCGTCCCTAAATTTGACGTTCCTCTTTAAATTTGATCCAAATGATGGAAACACAGCTAGTCCATGGTTCATTACTTCAATGGACTGGATTGCTTGGATTGGGTTGCTTGCATTTAAATTTCAAATCATATAGGCCGAAGCCGATCCCTTGGTCCTACCTCTTGCTAACTCAAACAGGAAGAAATATTGTAATACAAAAATAATATAATAAAAGTTCGTTAGTTTACCACAAGCGTGGTGGTTGGTAGACGGAAAGGGTGTGAGCCACTAATACCGCACCGAATTAAAAAAAAAAAGAAAGTGGGAAAACACACAAGAGTTGGAAGGAATTTCGCCATACTCAAAATCCACTCTTAAGGAAATGAAGTAGTGGTTCTTTTAAGAGCATATGTCGAAAGCCCGACTCAGTCTCCATGCAGATGGTTGAAAAACTCGGGGCATGCCATATTGGGATAACCCGGACTGAGAAAAAAGATTTTCTACAGTTAAGGTTGGCACCTTGTACAGCCAACTTCCAAGAATTCTCACGTGTAACATGGAGATTTGATGCCGTGTCAAAAAAAGGAATGTCAACTCGAATAAGACCACGCAAAATTTTATAGGTTAAAATCAAATCGAATCTCAATCTTCTAAATTCGAGTAGTTCAAGCCCAGTTCTCTCAAGACGTTAAGTGTAACGTAAGTCGCGAAAACCGGGAGTCCCTTGGTAAAGTGGCGCTGGGCCTGTTACAAGGTTCTAAATTAGGAATCGCCCCATAGCCAGTTCGCCACGTGACACAATTGTAACATAATCGGTTCGTGATGACTAATTCAACTGTGTTGCATTGTTTACAATGTTTAGTTAAGAGTGTGGTATACTTAGGACTAAAGTCTTGCAATGTCTTGCATTGTTGACCATCTTGGCCACATGTTGACCACAATTATCCGCGCCAAAGGCCTTATAATTAGTAGCTATAGTTAATTATTTGGGGATAGATCTGCACGTGACTCAGAACCACCGATGTGATCATCTGCCGTACGTGAGTGAGTTTTGGATACCAGGTACTTCACTTTGTCTCGCCAAAGACTGTATCGTCTTGTGTCAATATCTGGTTAGAACAACGTAGGCATTCCCATTGAGTATTCACAATTTGTATAGGAATGTATAACAATACCAGCCCTTGTATCGCCATGGCAACTGTTGTTTAATCCGAAAGGTAATTAATATTGGTAGCCTTTCTAAGAAATCCGTCATTCCGTCAATGATCCTTGGAAAGTTACTGCTTTCGACCTACTACTAGAATATTGTCCCAAATTTATTCCTTAACCCTTATTTAAGTTACATCATGACCTATATCCATTATTTGCAATCCATAATTCGTTAGTGACGGTTAGTCAGTTATCTTGTTGTAGATGGGCGAGGTAATTTACAATCCAGTACCGAACTGTTAAACATCGTTAAATGAGATTCTTTGTTTACCTCAGTCGTCTCATCATTGCCATCTTTATTCCGCTACCATCGATGCCATAATTGCTACCATGTACCAGTCCCCATAGCTACTGTTGGTCATTTTCGCATTTATTATTGTCCACTGAGAATAAAGATTAACAATGCTTAACTACTGTTTTACGTTTTTTCACAACCATGTACACCCACATTCCTATTGACTTTTCAAGAATCCATCGGCATTACAATAATATTAGTGACTGGTAATGCATGTTTCAATATTAGAAAACACATCCTCATTTACATAAATATGTCAGAAACATTAATGCTACTAGCCTATACGTTTTTTTTCTTCAGTTTTTAATAAAATTGATAAAACTCGTTTGCAGTCACAGTAAGGCAAAAAATGAATAAAATCTTTTACTTCCACCCTATATTTTAAATAATAATCCCACTGAACTCCTCAGCTTAATGCATTGCAAAAGCACTCTCTAACGCCTTTAATTTTTCGGCAACTTACCATTTTGTAAGTAATCTGCGAGTTTATCCCCAGTAAATACAAATGTTTCAACAGTTCTATTTTCAGTAACGAAATTAATCCTTTGAGGGTCATGCTTCAAAGCTGGTTTCCTCCATTCCTAGCAAGAATTGCACTTTAACTGTCTGTTTGCAGCTTAGTGGGAAAACCTAACTTGGGACATAGTTCAAGACAATCCCCTTATGCAATTAAATGCTTTTGTAGCTTGAAGTATGACAGTAAGCTCAGCTATACAGCTGCACAGAAGTCCGAGGATGCGTCGGCTTGTGATCTTAATATCATAACGCTATTTTTTCCCCTTATAATATAGGCCGTACGAATCTGAATATTTTATATAATTCAAAATGCACGCCAGAGGCTCCATATGTAACTATCTTGGAATGATACTGAACCTACTTGATACAGATAATTGGTTCGATCAACACTCAGGCACTATTGCCAGAAACATATAAATGCCTATGTGTCCAAAGGACGTAGAAGTACCCTTGCTGTAATTCTCTCTTCGTTTGCCATCGCCTATCACCAGGGCGACTGGGATAGCAGTCGCAGATCTCGCTCCTCAGCTGCTGGTCAGTTTACTTACCGCTGTCAGTCTTATTTACTAAAGCAACACTGCGAGGCGTTTACAACCAGCCCGCGCAGAATGGACGTACGGTTGATTGACGAGACCAGCTAGTTCCAGTCGACCTTGATTTGCAGAAACAAACCTCCTTCCTTATACTCAAAGTCATTCCATTGTTGCTTTCTGCCAGCTGCCGTTTGCTTATACCACTCATAGCAGGAGTGATACTTTACACGTGTTTATTACGTATATGGCTATACATCGAAATTTTAATATTGGTTCTATGTGGGAAAAAATCTTTCAGTAACTGGGTGGGTGGGGTCACTGTTCAGAACGATGCGCGTAACATGGGGTTGCGTTATAGTGGTGACTCAAACGTCGGGCTGAACTTTTCGTCACTCCTGTTATCGATAGTTAACAGGAGTTACAAAAGGTACGGCCTGACTTTGAAATCACCACGATAATGCTACCCCATGTTGCATGCATCGTTCTGAACAGTGACGAATCACCAAGTTACCCAGCGAAGGGTCATGATTTTTTCCCCCAGAGAACCTACATTAAAAATTTCGATATCTACAGTTGACGGAAATCCAGGTAACTAATTCATTCGAGAACTACAGAGTAAGCCGTTAATATGTGTTTACGGGGAGTTACAATTTTCTGTTTTTTTCGAAATAGTTTACCGTCGTTGCGACTGTTCTGAAAGGGAATGCGACAAAATGCCGAATTGCCAAAGCAAGACAAAACACGAAAGTGAAGTGGATATTACAAATTCTGACAAGCATTGACGGCTTCTCTATATCTGGCGGTTTGTAGCCCGGAGCAAATGCTTGCGGAATGCGTGAAGCCGCTTTTTTTTTTGTATGAGTGAAACGTTTAATACAAAGGACACGAAGGAATTGAAACTCTCCATGGTACATGTAAATTTGACGCGTCTCCAGGCTAGGCTATGAAGCCAGGTTTGTGAAGCCAGTCATGCGAGCACAGACCACCGATAGGGCAGCGGCAACTTTTGTAAAAGGGCACGCTGAGGTTTTTTTTCCTGGGGATATTTTTTTTTATGATCATCAGTTTGATACCCTTTTTTAAGCTTGTCTCTCTATTTTATCCTTTTCTTCCCCTTTCCCGGTCTTATTTTTGCCCTTTTTTGGCCTCTAGGCCCTTTCTCTGGCTGCAACGCCAGCGTTTATCGGTTCAGAAAATCAAAATTGAGCATATTTTTTTACAAAAAGGGCCAAAAGGGCATTTTTTCGGAAAGGACAAGGGTAATGCCCCCTCCCCTGCTTGCTCCCTCCTGTGCACGCCACTGCCAATCACCATTAAGTGATACAACGCAAAGACAATGGAATAAGAACTCCATAAAGAGCAACGAATATTTAAAAAAAGGTCCTCAACAATACCAGGGGCTAGTAAGGCATACGGAGTATACGGGGAGTAAACGGTAATAGTAGAAGCACCAAGTCAATAATAAAGTAGGAGAAAGCCAGACAGGTGCACAAATTTACGTAGGAAAGTGATGTTTCGAATCTAAGACTACCCGTTTTCAAGCAGCAACAAATTAACGAAAAAAGCGAGCGTGAAGGCATAAAATACGTTTCAGGGGTAATCCACCCAGCAAAAAGCATCAGCAATGCTATGATACAATTTTAAGCACTAAAATAGAATAAAAAATACCTAAATCGCGTTGAAAGCAGACAGTAGGGGAACTGAGAAGACATTGCACAACGCAGAGGAGAGGCGACGAAATTTCACAGGTGTTAGTTTAGTCAACTGCTCCCTAGCTGGAAAAATGTGTAACACCTAATTTATGCAATACTGGAACATAATGGAGTGGGAATAGAATTGGGGACTTGTTGCATCGGAACTGGGTCTCCCCAAAACACATACACCTGAGCGTAACCGAAAATATCACGTTTTTCAAGTCATTTTTGTAGGTTACCTTATTTCTTTCTTTAGTTATTTGTTAATTATTTCAGATTACACAGTAGCAGTTAGCTAATGACCACTTTTAAAGTCGGCCGAAATGTATACACTCCGTACATAAGTTTCAGTCAGATACTGTTGTCATACATTCGCTTTACAACGCTTTGCTTCTGGGCCGTGGACTTCTAATACAAGATAGTACACAGACGTTCATGGATTTGGTATCGTGGATTCTTCGAAAATGAATTCATTATCTAGCACTTAGAAAATCTTTTAAGCAGCTCGTTGCAGCTGCTCAACAATATTCCGAAGCGCATTCAATTTAGAAATTAAAATCAAGTATGACTGGGATAAGAGCGGCAGTCGACCTTGGCCCTAGAATTAGTAGTGCCAAAATTTCCCACAGGATGTCTCAGGATGCCAGTAACAAAATAACAGAGAAAAATATTCTGGCTTAACGTAGCTTGCTCCATCATACATTCTGAAAATATTAATAAAAGCCTGAAAAAAAAAAGAAGAAAAAAACACAGGGCAAAACAAAAATAGTCTGAATGAGAAAACCAAAAATTCTCGGAAAAAAAAGTGTTTACCTAAAACAATGTAATGTATTACCACATGTACAGAACACCTGGCTACAGCAGAACTTGGTTCAAACTGAATTATAATTTCGACTTTCAGTCAAAGTAAACTCGGAATTCCTTCCTACCAGATTTTCTCATGAAATCAGATTCAATCAGTTTTGCAGCCGTATGTAATGAAAACTTAAAGTTTAATAGGAGCTAGTGCTTTCGTGAGTTCGACTTCAGATTTTCATTGCACGTAGCATATTAACAATGATAACGTAACACCTAGTCCTAGCTCGAGTTTTGATAAGCTTAAGTCCGACTTCAGACGCGGATCAGCATCAATATTGAAATCCAATGCAGAAATTTGATAAGTTGGACTTTGACTGAAAATCGTTGTGAAAAACGAACTTTTTCGTGTGCCTGCAGCTTAAAGTCGTCCGGCGATTTCATAGAATCTAAGTAACAGTCGGACCAGGAACTACAGAGAGAAAACGCAGAAAAAAGCGTGGTCATTCACACGGCTAGAGCGCAAAATATTTTTGGAATTGGTGGAACAGAAACGCTCTGTAATTGAGGACAAAAGAACAGACGTAGGAATTGTGCAAAGAAAGAGGAATGCGTGGGAAGCATTAGAAAAGCTTTTCTGTAGCCAGGAAGCAATCAAGAGCTCGGCAGACCAGCTGAAAGAGAAGTGAACTAATAACCTGAAATGCAAGACAAAAAAAAAACTGGCGGCATTGAAGAATGTGATTTGTACACAGTGTGAAAGAGGGAGGGTGTGCTTCTACCTCCCCCCCCCCCCCCGCCTCATTAATATAGCCTACTCTTGTTAGGTGACCAGAGATGAGATGAATTAAACTTTGACCCATGACCCCCTTCAATTTCTGAGGCAAGACCCAGCGTGACCCACAGAATTGTTTTAACCCAACCCCATTAAATTGCCCCCGAAATAACCAAACATAAGGAATTTGACTGTTGGGGTGGTATTCATAAACGTTAGAATGAAATACAAAACGAAACAGATAATTTAGCAATCATTTTATCAATGAATGAATGAATAATTTGCTGCAAAAGCAACAGATCAAGGAAGGGCTCAACAGACCACTGACACCTTACCAGAAAAGTTACGGTTAGAGTTTGGGTAGTTCCATCAAACGTGTTAGGATAGTATTGTCCTTTGTTCGGCAAATTTCTTTTTAAAATTACCCAATGACGGAGCCCATACTGCCTCACAAGGTAGAGCATTCCACACACTCACTATGTGGTTTGAAAAGAAAAATTTTCTACAATCACGCGAGAAGGACTGGGTCACCAGTTTTAACGGATGACTTCTAGTTTTGGATAAGGTGCGAATAGAGAAGAAATGACCGTATTTAAAATTACAATGGTCATAATAATCAAAGGGAGTCAAATAGTATTTTAATTGGCGAAGCTCCTGGGAGTCAACTCCCAAAATACTTAGTCGTTTGGTATAGCTCATCACAGAAAGGCATGACAAAAATTTGGTGAACGAGCGTTGCACAGACTCAACGTGATCAATCTCCTTAATAAGAGGAGAGAGACCAGATTGGACACGCGTACTTTAAAATTGGCCGCACAAACGCAGAAGGCCCAAAGGAGCGTTTTGGAATCCCTTGGTAAGAAGGATGCCTAATCAAAGCACTCACTGTCTGGCTGTCATAATAAAATTGCAGCAAGGGACAGCACTCTTCAGGTTACTATCGAACCATAAACCCAAATCTTTTACAACACGGAAATGCCCCAAGGCAGTTCCAGAGATATAATAATCGTGGAGTTTACTTGCTTGACCGATATAAAACATTACATTTAGTGTCTGTTAGTGGCAGTTGCCAATCAGTGTACCAGTCCGTAAGGGAGCTCAAAGCATACGACAAAAGTAGATGGTCAGATTTATCAACAATTCCGCGATACAGCTTCACATCATCAGCAAATTTAGGCATTTCAGCAGAATAATTTACCACCTGGACGTCGGAGATAAACAATGAAAACAACAGTGGGCCAATCACATAACCCTGCGGGACACCAATAGATACCTTTCTTTTTTTCAGACGTCACAGCGTTTAAAGACACATATTGGGGCCTATTTGTAAGGAAATCACGGATCCAAGGAAAACATCTCCCCCAATCCCAAAACTGAGTAACGTAGTACAAAGATTCGCATGAGAGACAGAATCGAAGACTTTGTCATAACCAATCTGAATAACATCAATCGGTACCCAGATATCCACATGGTGAGTTCAATCATCCATACACTGGATAAGTTGTAATATTGTAGATTTACCAGCTGCAAATCCAAATTGAAAGTGGTCGATTAAATATTGCTCTTTTAAATAGGATGTGAGATGGTCTCGAATTAACCGTTACAGAATATTACATGTCGCAGAAGTCAACGAAATCGGTCGGTAGTTTTTAGGATCTGCTGCATTTCCCCTTTTATAAGTAGGGGTGACTGATGCCATTTTCCAACCAGAAGGAAGTTTACCCGATTTTAAGGAACAACTCAAAATTTAAAAAAGTTGTTCACTGAGCACTCACGCACATTTTTTGTAGAATATGGTAGAGTAGCCACCAGGGCCCACAGCAATACTGTTTTTGAATGATGTCAGAACTGTTTCAATTTTCTCCTTTGAAATGATCACCTTACAAAAGGTACGTTTTGTCAGGGGTGGCAGTAGTATGTTGTCTTCATTATCAAATACCAAGTTTTTACAAAACGCGTCATTTAGAATATTTGCTTTAACCTTATTATCTGTCTGGAGGCCACTATCTGTATTACGCAAAAATGTGTTGCTTTCTGTCTTAAATATCGAAAAAGTGCTGAAATACTTCCTTCAGCAATCACACCCCGTTCCTTATCAATTTCAAATTTCCTTATATCAGTTGAGAATGATTATTTTATATATATATTTTTTTTTTTGCGTGTGATTCATTTAGAGATTTTTCTTGGATAAATAATCCTACGAGGATTTCAATTTAGGGATTCGTATTTTATTTGGGGGGAGGGGGAGAGATTGGGCCAGTAGAACGTTGGTCAGGTCAACCTATGGGACCAATGATCAAATCATAAAAAGTGACCCGATGACCCATCCCATCTCTGGAGGTGACCATTAGTCCTTTTGGCGCAAAAGTTTATTCGATGCAAAAGAAATTCATGCTGCTGGTGTTGCAGGGGAAAGGAAACCTCTATTTTCGTTAGTCACTGCTGCTAATAATGCACGAATAAGAGCAAGCATTGGCTAAGGTGAGCAATTATTATTATCCTCACAGGTTCCTGCAGAAGTAAAAAAATATGAGGTAGACAGGAGGTGGCTGATTACCGCCAGCCTTAGACCCAGAATCTGAAAAGGTAACTGCAACCATCCCAGCTCAAATGGTTCCACTACGAACGAGTTTGTCTGTGATTACCAGACAGATGTGGTCGCAAATAACCACGGGGTTGCATTTACGGATATCATTCTAAAAGTTGTGCGTTGATAACAGTGATGGTAATATATTTCTTGTTGCTATGTCAATGATTCGGCAAGGTTTCGGCATTGCTGAAGTAGTCAGGCATTTGAAATGATGTTAAATCAGCACAACAATGTTCTGAACGCATGGAAAGGAAGGTTAATTAAGATTTCAGTTACTGGAGGCACAAATTGCAAGTCATTATTCAGCACCAGAACTAATTAGTCGTTATTTCCAATTGGATTTGTTCTTATCATTTGTTACTTAATAATAATAACTTTATCCCGCTAATATGAGGAAGGGAGAGAACAGGGACTGGCGTCCACTTTGTTCGGTCCATTAAAAATATACATACAATAAAAAACTAATTACACAATAAAAGCACGAATTGAAAATAACCTAGATATATCGGTTACCAACTCGATGGAATTTCGTTATGGTAAAAACAATAACTTGAATCTCGAAAGAAACTGTGAGAGATCCAATGATCGCCAGTCTGGCTTTAAATAAATTTAGAGTAGCAACATTGACAACATCACTAGGCATTGCATTGCATTCCAGGCTTTAACGACTCTGTAGCTAAAGTAAAACTTTCGACAATCAAGTTTCGATTTCTGATCAGCTAATTTAAACTTGCGGCCCCGAGTTCTACTGTGTTCACGCACAAGAAAACATTTTTTTGGGGTTTATAATCATGGTAAACCCACGAAAAATGGAAAACGTGAGGTAGAGATCCGCACGTAACTTTCTCAGTTCTAAGGAATCAAGGCCTAATTTTCTTCACCGATCCTTGTAAGATAGCGAATAGAACCCCGGTATAGAATTTGTAAAACGTCTCTGAACACTTTCAATGAGCTCAATATTACCCAACAGATGCGGAGACCAAACCTGGCTTGCATATTCAATGATTGGCCTTACATACACCTTATAAGCTAAAACAAGTTAGTGTGGCTACATCCCTGGAAGTAAAACATCTCCTGGTAATTGCTCCTCTTTGCCTAGCCGCACAAGTAAATTTGTTGCAATGAGAAGACGGTTTAAGATTGGAATTAAACCAAACCCCTAAGTTTCTGACAACATCAGATGAAGGGATATTGATGCAATGAAGGTTATAATTAATTTTTGGGTTTGTACTTCCTAAGTTTAGGGTGTTACATTTTTAAGCAGCAATAGTTAGTTGCCACATCTCTGACCAGTCTCCAATTAAGTTTAACATGGTCTTTAGCGCGACCGGAAAGGTTGACATCTGCAAATTTAAATAATGGTGTGTCGATATCACGCTTTAAATCGTTAATGTAGATGGTGAAAAGTAAAGGGCCCAGTATGGATCCTTGCGGTACCCCACTGCCAACTAAACGTTCTTCGAACAAGGTTCCTGCCACAGCAATTCGCTGAGTCCAACCAGTCAGGAAGGCATTTATCCAAGCCAAAAGTTGCCCCTCAAATCCCAATAACTGCAGCTTTAAAAGAAGTTTACGATGAACGACAGATTCAAATGCCTTTGCAAAGTGTATAAATATAACGTCGACTGGAATACCGTCATATGTCTAGGCCATTCATCCAAAGCCGTAAGTAAGTAAATTCAGTACAGTAGAAGAATTTGTTCGAAAACCGAATTGGCTGTTGTCAAGCAACGAGTATCTTACAATGAATGTCCACATGGTATTTTTAATGATTTTTTTTCCTCATTATCTTACAAGGTACGCAAGTGAGAGCAATTGGACGGTAGTTTATTGGATTTGAACTATCGCCTTTCTTAATTATCGGTGTTAACTCCAGCAGTTTTCCAAGCAGTTGGTACGATACCGGACATAGTGGGAAAATAAAGTAATTTCCACACAACTGTCGTTACCAACTAACAAAAATATGTCCTTAACAGGTTAAATATACAAAGAAATAATCGCTGTAACTGATACAAATGAATAATCGACAGTGTTTCAGTCAATATTGGCATTTGATCATAATGAGTGAGTTCGAGCCTTCCCGGATTCCAGTCCCAGTGTACTGTACCACTGTTATGCTTTGTGTCCGTTTTTCAGTACTATTCTGTTCTTTTGCTGACCGACAGGATATTAATTAGCAGAAAAAGAAAGTGGTGATAAGGATATGCTAACCACGTACTGTCTCTGTCGGTGACTTAGTTGACTTAGTAGTGCATTGTCGAACTTGTCAAAGCTATCGTCCTCAAATATGTCTCTTTAAGATTTGTAGCTCAGAAAATAATTGTCTTGTAAATAAGGGGGGGGGGAGATGAGGCTTAATGGCGCGTCGACAGCTTGGTCATTAGCGCCAACCTCAGTCACAGTGCAGTGGTCCGGGTTGCCACTGCACCACACATTACAGAGATATTATTCAAACCCCTAATCTAAATCTTGTCATACATCTGTACCTCCTGCAAAAATTGAAAAACACCGGACAGGAGGACAGACTTATCGCCCAATTGACGAACAATGTCATGCGGAAGATGGAAACGACGACGAAAACTATCAAGATGGCAACAATCAACAAGGAAGTGCCGGACCGTAATTGGCCGCCGACACCAATAACATTCAGGAGGGTCAACCCCCCGCAAAAGGAAACAGTGAGTAAGTCGAGTGTGACCAATGCGCAAACGGGCCAACACCACCTCCACCAAATAAGGGATGGTTTAAGGTGTAAATCTGTTACCACCGTATAGCTTTACCTTGTTATGTTATGAAGCACTAAAGTTGCCTACAGTTCCCACAAATTAATTCCCTCTTATGTTTAACAAAGGATTTTTCAATTGTGGAGCTAGGTTACCTGCCATCGAAAATACATCGAAATGGATTAAGTCAAATTGCTTTCTCTGGCACAGTGATGGAATCATCCAGTTGTACGTGTGAAAATACGTACAACTGGCTGATTCCATCACTGTGCCAGAGAAAGCAATTTGACTTGAGATATCCACTGACACCAAGTGGATAGTGTGACCTTCTTACATTTGTCAAAGAATCTACTGCCATGAGCTGAACCCTACCACTGACTAACAATATGTTTGTAAAGTTGAATCAAGCGTCTCTTAAACCTTGAACTTTAACTGAAAATTTATCCCTTCGATTTCTAAACGCATACTGGATCGTGGTATTGTTGCAGTGAACGTCGTGTATGGCGCACCACACCCATCAAATAAGCAAAGAAATGGTTAAAGGGTTAAAGGATTTAACGAGCGTTAACCACTCCTGGTCATCTGCCCGAAGCCCTAAGGCCCTATGTCTGCAACAGCCAGATTCCCAGGCGGTCACCTATCCAAGTATCAATCCAGCTCAATGCTGCTTAACTTCGAGGATCTGACGAGAACCGGTGTTTCCAGCACTGCAAAGCCGCAGACGAAAGAAATGGTTTGTTGAATTTAACTAACAATTACGGTAAAACAAAGACTTCAGGTTGTTGTTAATTTATAAAATATGAATGATCAACGATTTTTGTTACACACCGATGTTGTCTTTACATGATACTCATCGTATTTCGTTTGAATAATGTCTCTAAATTGTTTAGCTTTTTTGCTACTCATTTATTTACTTAAAACCAGCTAACCTACACGACTTTTATTTCATTATGGCCAGGTCATCGTGACAAGTTCTAAACGATACCCGCCAGTAATTTTTGATGGTTGAAATTGTGATATCAAAAGCTTAGATCATTTCCCAGATTAATTATTTAAAGGAAAAATGCGAAGAGTAAAAATTTCTTACTGCCTAATTTTAATTTTTTCAATAAATAAACAGTAAATCAGGAGATAAGCGGTTAACGAAGCAAATAGTCTGTATTAAAGACTGGTCTTGTGAGGATACGAGATGACTAAGCTGAGAAAGAGAGAAAAAAAACTGCCTCGGTTGGCAATGAGAAAAAAAGAATTTTCATTTAATGTGTAAAGCAGTAATCCGGGAAATTAAGTGTGCGACTTTACAACTGCAAGCGGCAAAAACTTGGTTAGTTTCTTTAAACATTTTTATTTCAGGCAAAGATCAAACATTTAAAAAAAATTATTGGTTAATTGTAAGTGGTCATTCATAAAAAAAAATGGCCAAAAAAATGTATGTTTGCACTGCGCTGGATACGACATTATGTATTCCAAGTTCGATTATTGTCACTGATTCACTCTGTCTATTGTATTATTATAATGGAAGACGGCATCTCTCTCTCTTCTTTAAACTTAGCATTATAACATGTATTATTTTCGCCGTGCCTTTACCGAACTCCGAATCTGCAAAAGGCCAGATTCAATAAGAAGATTCTACTATCGGTAATTATTTTTCAACCAGGTTAACTAGGCCTATATATAACAATTGAAGAGCACGATGGAACCAACATTGTGGACTGCTATGGGTAAATTTAACTTTCAGCACTAACCAAAACGCTTTATTTTCGAGAAATTAGCACTAGTAGCCCCTAGCTAGAAGATCTTAATCTCACTTACACTTAAGTGAGATCTTAATCTCACTTATAAAATGACTGCTATTGACCGGGTATAACCGTTTTTTTGGTGAAAAATTGGTATTTTTCACCAAAAAACGGTTATACCCGGTCAATAGCAGTCATTTTATGCCACAGGAACGAAATTAGCCTTCACCATGTTAGCACCATTGTGTTTATTCATTTTGATGCTATCAGGCTTTATACTTATATCTGGCTGTTGCATGAATTTCACTCTTTTGTAACGCGTCATAAATATTTCTTAGATGTCTTTAAACATGAAACTATATATTTTGTTGAGTATTAAAAAGAAAGACTTGTCCACGAGATCGTCACGCCGCCATTCACCTTTATTTCTCTTAGCTCTTAAGTAATATCTGTTTGGTTCCTCCTTGCTATGTTTTTCTAATGCTTATGTCTAGCTTTTCAGCTGTGCGCCTTTTTCTTGGCCAAAACGAGGTCAGATTTGCCAGTTTATAGACACAAATAACCAACGTGTTGACGTGCCCTTCCCTTTATATCCCTCCTTTCCCCCGTACAACTGGGTAGAAAGCATAATGATATTATCGTTGAATCCTGGAGAGGCGACGCACATTAGCCTGATATAAGAAATGGATCTACGAAGAACACGCACAAATAAACCTGATTAACGCTTTTTGTAATTCTTATTTATTTACTTGGCGAGACTTTTATTGTGACTGAAGAGAGAAACAATAACCAGGAAATCGCATACATGGGGGAACATGTCTTTGCAGTATATTTCATACAGGGGGGGGGGGGGGGGGAGTGACGGGTCTGATCTTGCCATGTCCGCTTTTTTTCAACGCACCATTAGGGTATTAGGTCTATTAGTTAATAGAAAGGTTCAAATTCACGTTTTCTATGTTGTGCAGGGGATATTTTTTCTTTTTTCCTGGGATATGTTTTTCTGGGGACATTTTATCCTGTATTAATACTGGAATACTTTTTCCAGGGCTACGTATATGGCTTATCCCCCCCCCCCCCTACAACTATCAGCAAAACCACCACCAACATAATATTGGCTCAGCAAAATCGTCCATTAACTACTTTAGCAACGAAATAAATACTGCTCGGTACAGTTCTCCAGTAATCCCTTCGTAATTGCGTCAATCAACTAAGTGTCCCGTGATACAGAACACTTTTGGCTGTATCAGTGTAGCTTAGTAGTAACAGATTTGATATCTGAATGGAAAATTCATCGTTTCCAATACACTTAATCATTTCATCGTGCAAGCAGTAATTAGATTCTCCCTCTTCCCCCACCCCAAGGGAAACAACGATAATACCTAATTAAGAGCAATGGAGCTACTGTAAAAAAAGAGAAATAATACCGGATGCTACGACGGGTTCATATTTACTGAATAATGACAAGCATGTAATTTTTAACAACCTGTTTTTCATCACAGAGTCTACATTTTCTTGCTAAGAAACGTCAAATGTTTGATTTACATTTCAGAACCTACTGAAAAAGAAACAGAATTTCTTTGAATGCGATTCAAACAAAAGTTAATAAATGGACTGTCGAACTCTATAGATTAGCCTGCCCTCCTGAAGAATCTATCTTGTTTCAAACAAAGAGAAATAATTTGGCGCTTAAGGAGGTGAACAAACGAGTTAGCTGTAGCTGCAGCACACGGGTTCTACGACGGGAGTTTATTTCAAACGATTTTACAAGTTAATTTAAGAGCTTGACGGCGAACCATAGATTCTTGCGGCGGTGTACAACAATAACCGGTATCACGAGCAAAGCACCTGCAACTCATGCAGCAGCTATTACACAAGCCATTGTTGTCGGTAGCATGGACGTGGACATTTACTTTTGAACGGGACTGTATACGAGCTTTTTATCAAACGTGCTGTTTGACCATGCATTCGGTATTTACGAATTGTTGCCTACGACTTGAAATCGTGCTTGACTCTCGCTTAATAATGTTTGATATTGTTGGTTGTGTTACGGCATGAAAATCCTTATTACAATTTGAAAAGCTCCAGTACTGTAAAGTGAAGGGTCGTTAGGTCTTCCAATAAAGCTGGATTATGACAGCCATGATTGATTAGCGAACAGTTGTCGTACGTAGTTCGGTTAGGTATAAAGCTTTCCTGTAAACATGTGGACACATAACCTGAAGTTGCAGATATCCAATGATTCCATTATGATAGCCGGGTATACTGGAATCTTCAATCATTGCAAGGAAATTCTTGCATTTTTTTTTCTCCTGTTAATGCACTCGTACCAGCACACATGTGCACACCATGTTTCTAGAATAACCGGTGTAGTTACGCAACAGCCCACAGCCTGATTTCGATGTATGAAGTGTAAAGTATAGCACTCTCTCCTTCCAATTGGTATTTCATACGGGCGGTGATGCGCGCACGGAGCATGATTCATTCTGGTTCGGTGCGCTCGATCTTACGAAATTTGCTGGTGTGCTTGCAACACATGCGCACGTACGACGGAACCTTTCAAATCATTGGAATCTTTGTAGGGCAATCATGTGCCTGAAGTGTGATGCAGTTAATTTTTTTTCGCATTAGTCTCGAGTTGTCACACTGGACCAAAGGCTGTTTGAGGGAAGCGGGAGTTGCTTTGTATGAATTCGATACCAATATTACAATTGCAAAAAAAAAACTGAGAATTTGTTTTCAGTTCACTTACCGTACAAAAACTCGATACCAGCAAGTACACGTGTATTTTCTCGTCTCAGACTTGCGTTTGGTTTGATAATTTAAATAACAGGCATCTAACGTTTTTCAACAGCCGAAAAGGTGCACAAAATACATGCACTGAACAAAAAAATCAAATAAAAAAGTGTATGTATCTTGTGTATAGTCTACTGTTTTGGTATTTTTTTTTTAAGAAGCCTAATTATTGGGTTTGATAAAACATACAGCGGAACATTCTCCAATGCTTACCAAACTGGACAGAAGGGAAGAGTTGTTCCTCCTTTTTAAATTAGCTTTACTCCAACAATTTAGTTTCGTCCTTTTATATGACTTGGCTGTGCTGGTTAGACGTAGCTTTGCGGGGAAGCTACCCAAAGCAAGCCCAAAGCCTACTCCTGCCCAGATTCTAAGTAAAGTTAAAGCTGACGTTGATAGTTTACTACTATCACCAAAGATTACGGTTGAGGCTAACGGCTCAGATACTGAGCCTCATCTTGCTTCGCTCTATTGATACCAAACAGCTGATCCAAGATCGACCTCAGATTTTACTCACTCGCAGTTGTCATTATTAATGCGGCTGGTATAGACTGATATGGCTGCTGTATAGGGCAAGACGAGAATAGAAAATGTGATTTCACCTATAATATGAATGTAAAACAAAAATAAACAACCCCACAGATGAGGTTAAGCGTTTTGAGTTAGTTATAGCACTCAGTGTTAAAATTTCAGTTATTTTCGTGTTCAATCACCAGTCAGGTTTAACGGTCGCGGACAGTTTTATGTTTGCATCACATTATCTGTAAATAAAGAAAGAAATCACAAGGTAAAGGGTAAATGAAGCAAGCAGTCTGCATTAAAGACTGGCCTTGTGAGGATACACAATACACTAGTCTGAGAAAGAAAGAAAAGACTACTGCCCCGAATGGGACTCGAACCCAGGACAACCCGTTTACTAGCCGGGCGCTCTAACCACTGCACTACCGGGGCGGGTACTGGCTACAGGCTCCAGCCAAGCTAAGTAGCTGTTCAATCCTTCTCAGTGGTGACCTAAAGATCACAAACAAACATACAAGGAGGGAAAGCAACATTGCTTCTTGGCCTCCACACAAGAAATAATGCAAGTATAGTAAATAAATAAAGAAATCACAAGGTAAAGGGTAAATGAAGCAAGCAGTCTGCATTAAAGACTGGCCTTGTGAGGATACATAATACACTAGTCTGAGAAAGAAAGAAAAGACTACTGCCCCGACTGGGACTCGAACCCAGGACAACCCGTTTACTAGCCGGGAGCTCTAACCACTTTAACGATGTTAACCGTAATTTTACGGTACAATGAACTGAAAACAAATTCTCAGTTCTTTCCAATGGTAAATTATGGTATTTTTTTCAGTGTTCTTAGGGTGCTGAATGTTGACTAAACATCGTACGAAGGCAAGGCCGGTGGACGCGCTGCGGCTTAAACGGCTTCAACCATGTTACTTTTCAGCCGTAAGAAAACGTGATTTTGCGATTTGCAACCTGATTATCCTGTTTTCCTGTTCGGGAATAAAATTCAAATAAATATTAGCACAACTCTTTTTTTTTTAACAAGGTGTGCAACTTAATAAATTTCCACACTTCCTGAGTCAAATGAAAATATTGTTACGGCAAACTGTTGCGTAAAATAAATTAATTCCGAACATTTCCGGTTTAGGTGAAACGAAAAATCGAATCAACATTTAGGGCGCGTTTAAGCAACGACTCGCCTTTGCATACTCGCAGCTAGAACTCAATCGCAATGGCAAAGGTGACATTGCCATGGTAACAGCGCTAAATGGATTAGCTAAATCCGACATCGTTTGAGTAAATACTTGCAGTCTTATAATCCGTGCCAATAATATAAAAATTCCTCATGACGAAACAATTTTCCCAAACACTTCTGAACACACGTTATTTGCTGTTTTCGTTGCGAGGCGGCAGACATAAAACCGCCGCCATGTTGGAATTTGAGGTCAATTCTAGCTTCTAGCTGCGAGAATGCAAAAGCGGGTGGTGCGTAAACGTGCCCTCATGCAAGCAATCTCCTCCGCTCGTCATTCAAAATTCGCGTTGCGAGATTCACAGACAAAATGATTTTTGACTCAATATATGAATTATTTGCAGATTTTGTTTGAATTTTTCGTCTGGGGCCTCCATTTTAACTTACGGTGGCCGCACAAACTTAAAGCATTCTAGTAATACACGAAAGTATAGTTTTCTCATGAAGCGCTAAAGCACTTCAAAGAAGTGAAACACGCGGTGTTTTGTGTATACAGATCAGTGGTAAAATTGTTTTTATTTTTTTGTAACTGTGCATCACAAACGAAATTAAATCAAGAGCAAAATTTTCATTTGTATACAATATCTATGGACATTTTGGTCAAAATTCTAGACTTATTTTTCCCCATCTGGCAAAAAAGCGGCTTCTCCCGCTTTACATTAAATGTTTTTATACACAATATTTTTTCGTAGCCGTACCACTTCATTTTAGCTTTCA